>OY848918.1:16033789-16068990 GCA_963693285.1 Xestospongia muta
TAGTCTAGTAAGTCTATAATCTTTCTATTACTATGTCATTATCCCTATATATCACTGTGATACTAACTAAACTCACATATCAGTGTTATTGTATAGACAGAATATCTTTCTAAAAGATGGTCTTTTAGTTATAAGGGCTGATCTGTATACTCACTATACTATACTACATGATACATGTTGTCTTTATAATAGAATGATCAACTGTACTGGGCAGCTGGTAGTGGAAACATTGAAGAAGTCAAATCTACTATTGAACAAGGTGCTGATGTAAACTATCATTATCCAGACATTGTAAGTTACTAGCTCTCAGTATTTAAGTATGTATCTCAACAGTAAAGCCTATTTTTCATATACAGTGTGTTTTTATAAATAAGTCTAAGATCTAATAATTATCACATCACTACACACTGTATCATCATTATAGTGTGATGTTGGTTGAGCTATAATCTAATACAACTGTTACTAAATTGCACATGCGCAAAATAAAGGGTGTGGTCCTAAACTTACAGCTCCCCCCTAACGCCATTCCTAGAACTGCCTCTGAAAATGTTCTCTATTATCCTCCATACAGCCATAGACAATTGCTTAATAAATTTTCGTACATATCTCTTGTGTTAAATAATGTTACAAGTCTCTTAGTTAGAGAGGTATTAGTTGATAAAGGATATAATGGACTTTATTTTTGCCTAGCCAATCAATACTAAAGATCACAACAAAATAAGTAATTTACATAATACAACAATGAATTGATTATTATATCAATATGTCTTAGTAACAGCTAAAGAGTCATCAACTATTAGACAACTAGATGACCATGGTTGTTTTAATCTTCTAAGTAGAGATCTGATCAGTAGACACATCATAGAGTCCTACATATAGTATGAAAATAGTTTTATTTACTTTTAAACATAGTGACAGAGAGTACAATTTTCATTGATATTTCAGTAATCAGAATGTAATGCTATTAGTCCCAAAATTATAGCCACTATTATCAGACAGTTTTTACAGTGACATGTTCTGTCAAGTAATGTAACTAATCTTGTAAGTTGATCATAAGATATGTAATGTGAAGTATACATTTGTAATAACACTAACTAATTATTCATTACCTGAGTATGACCAATATAGTTTATTAACAACAACTAATGTTTCATTGATATACTAATAGTACTGATACTATTGTGATATTGTATGTACTCTTTAAAATAAATTGTACTTATTAAATAGGTTGTGACAATATTTTCTTTCTTGAAAGTATCATTTGTTAATAATAAACATTGTCATCTACTCTTATATAGTTCCAGTATACACCATTGATTGCTGCATCTCAAAATGGACACACCGAAGTGGTGTCGTTCCTTTTGCAAAAACACGCCAATCCTAATTCCACTAGTATTGTAAGTGTTCATATATAGTAACAATACTGTTGTAATGTATATATGTATACATTGTACATGTACATGTATATGTATACATGTGAACTGTATAAATGTAATATGTCATGTAATAATGTTTATATTTTTGAATGGTATTCTAAAATTTAGTGACATTATTACATCTCTATGAGCAAATAAGATATTTTATATGATGTATTATGTCATGTGACTTGTACAATAATTCTGTACATATACCATATTGGATGATTGGTTCCTAGTCTGTTTTCTTTGTTGTCTTTCTTATTGTTTAAATTTAATTAGTGTGTCCTTGTTACTGTTCATTATTACTATGGTGTCAGTTGATGTATATACTTTAGTATATAAGCTCTTCAGTCATATTGTCATTGGTTTTTTGACTATAATATGATTTGTAAGAATTATCGTTGTTCTCTTTATATTTATTTGATCCTTTTCACAATACTTCATTGGCGACAAGGCAAAGTCATTACTATGACCACATTTGGGAGGATTTCTACCTTCAATCCTTTTTACCTTTACACCCTTGGGAGTAGTATCAATAGCCCTGGTCCTGCATGCATATTGATTATGATGTCCTTTCATTGGCAAGAATGTTTCTGATTATAATAGAAGCCTACTCAAGTGGCTGGATGTCCACATGACAGCTTTATTTACCTTTCTAATAACTTTTGAAATAATATCTTCTTTGATAAATAGATTGCTTTAGAAAAGAATACATGACATTCTTGTACACAGTATACTTGTAGTAATATGTTATATTATGACATTTGTAACTCATATATAGTTGATGTCAACCTTTGTATTATTGTATGAGGTTTTATCATCATTAATTCAGACTTGGTTTCACCATATTTTTACACATGTATTAGTAGTCTTTCCTAAACATGTTAGTTTTGTTGCTCATAATATAGTGTTTGTTGAATGTACTACATTGACATGACATGATATGAGCTACTAATAATAGTCATAAGAGAGAGAATAAACAACATGAACCTCCACTGATATTGACCACATGTTATGATAGTACTTGTTTATGTACAATGTATAGTATACTGTTAGTTATCTAGTATTAACTTTATATTTCTTCTTTTTCAGTTAGGTCGAACAGCATTACACTATGCACCTAATGCTGAAATAGCAGAAATGCTAATTAAAAATAATGCCAATATACATGCATTAAATGAGGTTAGTGTTTAATATTGTAATTTAAACTTATTAGTACCTCATATTATGATTATAATTTAGTACAAAGTTAAGTTATGAGGATCTTATAAAACAAGTTACTTGTTTTAGTTTATAATATGTTTAGTGGTTGATATTGTCAAGTCTTTATATTTCAATGTTACAATGTTTGTGTTTGTCTGATACATAATATCTACATGAAGACTACAACTCTTGTGTAATGTACATTGTACAATAGACTACTCTCTTTTACATTGTACTATAATAATTAAGTAAAATAGTAATCACTAACTATAGCAAACTTTATAATTATATATCAATCATTGGAATTTGGAAAATATATTAAATGTGACCTAATTTGGGAAACACATGTTCCTCTAAATAGTTTCGAGACAAATGGTTTCATACATTCATTTTGTACTGGATATATACCATACTTGGTATCCAGGAAAACAAATCATAAAAATACTTAGTAACCAAATTTGTTAAAAATCATGTACAAAATGGCCGCATAGCAACCACATATACACAACAGTTTTTCAAAGTTTTTAGCACAATATGTGTAGTTTTGCCAAATAACATGACAAATGTCATATTAAGTACATGTAAGTCTATCAGTATCAGTACAGTGGAACATTGGACTTATGAATAATGGAAACCTTACTAATAAAAACAAATAGTGTGGTCTAAAATGAATTCCCATTTAATACACATTACTTGTTGACTCAGGAAATATGGAAACCTTTTGTATTATATATAATGAATGGTTTTTATGAGTGATAGTAGCAAAGAGTCATCACTTTTAATATCCAGTTTAGTGTTGCCATGATATATAAAAATCTATATCACATATCATGGATATTTATATCACGATATATCACATGTCATGATAAATTTTCAAATTTTTATATTTGTAATAAATCAACAATTCTCAAACAAAAAGATTAACTGGCCTGCATGCTGTGGTGTTAAACAGTTTCTTTTTTCAGTAATTACATTGCCAGTGGTACTGAACAGGTGTTATGATGGAACACATGTAGCGACAAATTAAAAAAAAATTATGCACAAGTCTACTCACGAGCCTATTTAAATAGGTGTGTTTTATATCAATAAAAAGTAATTTATATCATATCATATCGTGACTGTTTATACCGGGATATATCAATATTATCAATTATCGTGGCAGCACTAATCTAGTTAATGAATATATTGATTTCATGTGTTTAATAATGGATTAGTGAAATCACTAAACTTATAGTCTAATAGATCTTTATATGTAGTGATATTATATTATAAATAAATACATTCAACAACTTGTTATCATCATTCTAACACTATATAAACAGAACTCCTTAAAACATTCATGATTTTAAAGTTATGGTGGAGATTACATTCCAATATAAGTTTAAACTATAAGTAATATGAAGTAATTAACATAAATTATAAGGAATAGAATACATGAATTTTCACAGAAACAAGCACAGTATACATTTAGATTATACATTTTGAATATAAATAGTCTGTGTTGACAAGTTATGTCATAAGTATGCTTTTCCAAGTACTGTATATTTCTGTGTGGGTGGAGTCAACAAGTCCTGTTGTACAATGTTAGAATGTTATGTAACTGTTACTCTAGTAACACAACCAACCTGTACAGAGTCTATGTTGACAAAGAAATAATATAACAAAGTTTCTATATGTTAAGTTATAGATTCCAATACATGGCAGTGTTTTTATACTCAATCTATAAGTATGATATACCAGTGGTTTGTAATGTATGCTGTACTATCTTCATTGTTGTCATCAGATAACAAAAGCTAACTATGAGAGTCACTAAGTCATAAGTCTAGCCAATGTCATTGTTTGATGGCTGGTACATGTTGTTAATAGAGTCTTCTTACTTCCCTAATCAATAAAGTCTTTATATGATATAATTTCCTTAATAATTATTGATACTATATATCAACAAATACATACTATGAATAATAAATAAACCTACTTAAAACTGACTGACAAATTAAATGTTGCCAATAACAACAAGCCAACAAAATAGGGCATTATATAGAATGTGATCTCAATGACAGCATGCCACGGTAAGCAAAACCTACTTTATATATATTCAAAAGCATTCTGAAAGTCTAGGACCGTCCCAAACCTATATAAGTTAAATGACTATACCTCTTCCTCTGTACAGATAGTATGACTAGATATTTAGACATTTTTAGTCACAATTGAGACTTGACCTCTAATTGTGGCTTACTGTCAGAAATCCATTCCAAATTCTTGGAGTTCGTCAATGAATCAATTTTAATGCCCACATCATTTAACAAAACAGAACATATATTGATAATAATTAGTCTTCCTTTTCATTTAACACCTGACATTGTGTATACTTAATTCCTATCATATTTAGCTATTATACAGCTGTTGTATTATACTAGTTATAACTTGTTAATAATATAAATTTTATGGAGCATGTACTTAGCAAATCACTTACTGTCATATATTGTATTATGAGACTGTGTTGTAAATCTATAGGTAAAAGATATGTGACATAATATGACAAACATTTTAATTTCCAAACATATCATAGCTAGTTATCATGAATACTACTACTGACATCACATAAAATATCAACCGCTCTATACACATTAGTTTATAAACATTGAATTATTTTACCTACCCTTTATAATGTACCATTAGTTGTAGATATATATTATAAAGTGAATTGATCATAAATACTGATATCTGCTTTATGTAGAACAATAATACTCCCCTTCACACTGCTGCTGTCAATGGCCACAATGATGTAGCTGATGTGCTAATAAAGTCTGGTGCATCACTGGATGCCATTAACAAAGTAAGTGTCTTCATTATTAAACATGTTGTCATTATTATACATGACTGTATTTTGTATGTAATGTTGTTATTAATTCATGTAATTATGTAGTTATTTGTTGTTTTGTCACCTCATATAACTTTATATATGGATTACACAAGACATAAAGTCAAAATCATTCTAAATTATTGAGCATGTGGAAAATAAAACCACACACAACATATATGTGACATACATTCCACTTTAACCAATACATAACTAGAATACATTGCAACATTAATAAGAATCGTTGTGGATGATTATACACTTTTTGAGCATGGAGTTCTCTACGGTATCATAGGCATTAATTGATTCTATGAGAAAACAGTATTCATGATGATTATGAACTAGTTAAGGATAACGATGGTCGCTGGAATTCAGTACAATATCAACTGATTCCATGAGAAACAATATTGTCAACTTCTTTATATTTCTCTAGTAACAACTTAACTTTACCTTTGCATGAAGTACAACAAACTTTAAAGGCAGAGCCTATAGGTCTGATAATCAGACTCGTTATTTTCCAACAATTGGTCTGGCAATCGAAACCACGCCTCAAAAAGTAAAACCACACCCACTCAATAAACATTTCTAATGATAAATGAACTGTAATCATAGATACTGCAATGAAGTTTCACAACTTATCAGTAATGATATAACAAGTTCGACAGTACATATATTTTCATCTAAACAGGAGCAGGAAATTGTCTCTGGACGGACTTCAACATTGTCTTCATTAATAAGAGAACCTTTAATTTCAGAATCAACAACATTGGCATCAACAAACCACTTCAAAATAACTAAGATGTTTACTAATAAGTATGCTGTGTAATGAAGTACTTATTTTTCTTTTTCAGTAGGCATTTTCTTCATAAAAGGTATAGGCTTGCCATGATTCTGACATTTCCTTGGTAGACCTACAACAGTTAACTTTTGACCTTCCGCGCCTCTTCAGTCTTGGTGGAATCATGATTGTAGCCAAACCTGTATGTATCACCATTGTCTTGTTCAAGTAAAAGCACCTCTTACCAATTAAGCATTCATTAGTATCAAAACTGTCTGATCCATCTTGACCTATTAAATTCATTGTTTCCCATTACACGGGTGGGCCCACGCGGGCGGGCAGATTCAAATAATTAATAATGTGGTGTTCATTATTGTTTGTTTTTTCGCATTCTGGCAACGTTATTACATACCACAGCATTGATTTTTAGTCACAATTGAGACTTGACCTCTAATTGTGGCTTACTGTCAGAAATCCATCCCAAATTCTTGGAGTTCGTCAATGAATCAATTTTAATGCCCACATCATTTAACAAAACAGAACAAACACCACTGAACAACAAAAGAGAGAATGACAGGACAAAATTTTACTGTACAAAAGAAGGAGCACACAACTAAACATACAACAGAAGGAAATGAGAATAAGAGATTCAAGGAATGTTAATATTTGGAGTTCATTCAGCCAGAGAATGTAATTGTACAACAGAGAATAACTATACAACAGAAGGAACACATGAAAATGAGTATAAGTATAAGAGAGCCAAAGAATGCATTTATTGTACAACAGAGGGAACATAAGAAAAGGTACATTGTATAAGAAAGAGTCAGAGAATGATATTGACCACAACAAAAGGAACATTTACAGAAGTAAAAGTATAAGAGAGATAGGAGGAAAAAAAGAAATGTATTATGTACTTCAGTACATTAAAATTATTTCTTTTTGGTAAACAATCGAATTCTTTTGATACTGGTAACGAGCGTAACAGGAAAACATGACGATGGTCATCAATGTACCAAAATATCTGCACAGCAACCGAACAAGCTTAGTACCAGATGTATCTACCTCATCAGCATTGAACTTCAGCCCTTTTGATGTCATGAAAATTATGATGTCATTGTATAATTTGTCCTTTCGATTCCTTTCTGTGATTGGCTGTAAACTGGAGTCAGGTGGTTGATGCTCCTGAAGATACATTTGTCGGGCGGAGTCCATTGAAACATCAAATGCATTGACTGTTGACTCACGTGAGACAGACGTTTTCGTACTTTCAGTTTTCCCATTCACACATACAAAATACTTTAAAAACCTGCCAAAAGATGATATGACAGGCTGAATGAGCAATGCTGAATCAACAGGGTCCAAAGAGTCCTTCTGAGGTCCAACGTTCGATGACAATAGTTCGTAAATATGAGGTGACGACCCAGGTATTTTCGGCCGTATTGCGGAGGTGAAGAAATCTATAAACGTATACTCAACTTCTGGGATTTGAGTAATCGTACAGGGTATCAGCATTCTCTTAAAAGACGGCAGAAAAACCGAAACATTGGCAAAATCAGCCATTATAACAAATTTAAAAAAAAATAATGAACAAAACCTAAAAATGAAGTGGGAGGGCGTGTCACGTGGGCGGGTAATAGAAAACAATGAATTTAATTGGAATGGCCTTATCATCAGTTAAATAAACTTATTTCCAGCTGGACATTGCTGCTTTATGGTACTAAATAGAGGAAGATAACAAGACTTACACAATGTCTTGAACTTGCCCTGCACTCACATTTGGTTAGATCTCAAACCATTCCCTTTGTTTTGTAGTCTTTACAACCGAATGAGCACGAGATATTGATGCTATGATAGCGTAGGTCCTCGTTTGCCGCTTCTACTCTCTTTGGCACTCATTTTCTAGCAGCTTCAAGAGTTCTTGATTCTCTGTGTACTAGCTGTACAACATTTGTTCTCTTATTACATCTTTTTTGTTTCTAGCTCGGCGTAAGACGCAAAAGTTTCACCAACAACAAACGACATTCCTTCATAAGTGGCCATGATTGATGTGGGTGTGGTTTTACGTTTATGAGGCGTAGTTTGGTTTGCCAGACCAATAGCTACAAAATAACGCAGGGGCGGTTCTAGGGGGGGGGGGCTAAGGGGGCTTGAGCACCCCCTTTGCCTAGAGAGAACTAACCTGAGTTATAATCTCGTTCTGTAGCGCCCAAAACTATTGCTGTGTCTGAGAACCTTATCGCGCACTTTAGCTCGCTGATAACACGCGGCGCCACACCTACTACGTATTGAGCATGCGCAATTACGCATTGCAAAAGCACGCAGTGTTTTTACAGCTGTGATAACTAAGCGACTCTGTTATCATAACTATGTCCCTCTTCAAATACTTCAATAAGCAGAGTAGTCATGAGGATGCCACAGGTATAAATTTAATGCATACACATAATTCATAGATGATTTCATACTATCTCTCCTGGCTCCTGTAGTGTCCTTGAGTATCAACTCTGCTGCTGGAGATGACCCTGCCTCAAATTCCGTTGAACAATCCAGCTCAGAAAGTGAAGCTGAAAGTGACGATCCTCTTCCTGCAGCCAAGCGTGTAGCACTTGATGAATCCTCTCAGCCACTACCCACCGACGTTGCACAGGTGATTGGCTCTCACCACCTTAGTTCTAGCACTAGACACAATTTACTTCTTCACCATTTTCGGCCAGATGCGAACTACAATTTCCCAAAGGGTTCCACAGGTCGTACGTTTCAGTTTCAATGGCTTAAGTCTTTCACTTGGCTCGTTTATAGCAAACAAACCAATGGTGGCTTCTGCCTCCCATGCGTTCTGTTTGCTCCCAGTGGCTACCGTGGGTCAAATCCAGGTGTGCTAGTGACTCGTCCTCTCAATAATTTCAAGAAGGCTTTAGAAATCCTCCGTAACCATACAGACAAGGAGAAACGTGTCCTGTTACTGGACCTATAGCCACTGCCAACTTTAAACGAGTTACTAAATTTAGCAGCCATCAACAATTATAGAATTATAGAATCTATTGAAAGTGTCTTACTTTCCCAATCCTGCTCAACTTACTTTTACCAATTACAGAAATGTCAACATGGCAGCGATACAATTGATCAATAAAACTTGTTATTTGAATTGTGGTCAAGTCAATGAAACAAATGTCAATTCATGCTGGAACTTGTTTTCCAATACCAAGGCATATGCTATCACTTACATCAATCCAAGAAAACTCTGATAAATACCCAACAAGTGTGACATATTTTTTTATAACTGATTCTACAGCTACTCAAGTAACAATATTTGACAACCAAGGTACAATTGGAAGTACCAAAGTATTGAATAAATGACAATCTCAGCCCACCTTCACTACAATGTATCTTGTTATATTTACCAAATACAATGTGAACAATCTCAAAGTTTAGATCTAATGAGTACAATCAACCAACTGGTGTATATTATATACTTGGTGCAACATTGGTGTAGTTTTGACAGCTCTCAACACAGGCTGGTACTATTGTAAGAGGGAATAAGGAGTTGTGGATACAATATTATAAAAACATAGTTCATCAAAGATATTATAACAATGCCCAGCATCAATGTTATCAGATTTATGCCTGTAAACAATTATTTATCTGGTGGTAAGTACAACAGGCACTTTGTTGTGTTATTTGTAAAGCCTGTTTGTAACAGCTTCAACTGAATCAACAATAATCCACAAATAGAGAATTAGTTATCTACTCTAATACTTCTTACTGAGTGCAATTGTTAAGCAACCTTCAGGCAAATGTTTTTCTGGTAGAGCATTCAAATTGGGCCCAGTTAATAGGGCTTCTTTGTACACTTATTAACTAAAGGACATGTTGCCCCTTTAATCTATACATTTCAGCACCTACAAGGTTATTCTCAATGTTCAACCATCAGTTAGCTACATCACATTCCAGTGGAACACTGAAAATGCTAATGGCTTTAACAACTTTCCTCCATCATCATAAACTTCTACTGACATCATACAAGAAAAAATTGTGGCCCAACTCCTTTTACACTTCTAATATAGGCCAATCTATTGCTGCCAGTAGTGATACAACTTATAAAGGTTGAAATGATTCTTTGAAACATTATTTGACCTTCTATTTGAAAGATACCTTAATTTCATCATTATCTGCACTCCCACATTGAATATGGCTCAATAGCAATATTGGTCACACATTATATATTATTCAAACCAACTTGGAACAGCGTACCAGAGTAAGTGAGAGGGCAGAGAGGGCACCTATAAACCTTGTCCACAAAATATTATATATAACAAGTACATAGGTGAAGAGGACTGTGGGGATCAGCTTCGTGACTATTACAATTGTAAAATCAAGTAACACAAGTTGTATAAATATATAATCTTCTTTCTGTTCAATGTTACCATCATGAATACATACATGCAGTTCACCACACTCATGTTGATAGTTCGTCACTTCCTGGTATTATAGAGAGTGTGATGTTTGGCTTTTTCACACTGGTGATGCTAAAGATTGCTTCTTAATTTGGCACACAAAATAATACCAGTAATATTTGTACAATATAAACATACCTTTCGTCTATAAGTATCTATTCATACAATATCTCATATCTCATAAATCTGTATGTATTATATACATCAGTCCACTACTGATCATATATAGTTTCTTATAATCACAATGTAACATTTACTAAACTTATCATAAAAAATAAAAATTGCCAATGGTTACAACAATCACGAGCAATTGTCACTATTGTATGAGCAGAAACAGAAAAACTTTAACGTATACATACTGCTTAGTAATATTCTATAGTTCAAAAACTTACGTTACTTTGAGTGTTACTGGCTTTAAAAAGACATAGAAATGCCTTCAGTAGTTTGTATAGCTTCAGATTCAGCGATCCACTTGCTTTAGCTTGGTGCATGAAAAATTGCTTTACTCGAGCTATTATATCTCCATTGTAGTAATGTCTACAGCCAAATTTCAAGACATAGATGTCTACTTCTTGAACTCGTCTTCCTTCTGAACGAACCTTCTCTATACCAATTCTGCTTAGTCCTTTCATTACAACTCCCTCTTTGCAGGTCAACCCAAAAAGGTCATTTTCTAATTTTCTTGAAATAAATTTCGCTGTCACGTGTATTTGCTGTTTAATAGAATTTCACGTATAATCGGTTAATCAAGTGCAAGGGCGACAAAGACATTGCAAGGACACTATCACCCAAAGCTGTCAATTTGAATAGAAAGATTGAAGTTAAATATCATGTCGTCAACAGGGAGAGTAGTTGATGTTGATGAGTAAATTTCTACATTTGTCACAGCACTAAGGCAGCTTATGGAATTTTGTGACACATTTCTATGGGATATTCCAATGTTACAACAGCGTCTATGGGCTAAAGTTAATCTTACCTTTCAGGACTGGATACAGCTCAAGATAAGGATTTCACTCGTGTCTGAAAGACCACTGTCTCCATTCCTTGTTACTCTTATAAGTAAAAAAGTAAAACACTTGTCTCTGCTCCTAAAACTTCACATTCACCTACATATAACTATTATCCTCAAGCTGCCTAATCAAATCAAGTTGTGTATAGAGAACGTATTCATAACATAGTTCTATCAGAGCTATCCTCCATCATATTTCTGTAGGAACACTTTCCTACCAGTTGTGATTGAAAATAAGAACAGATAGAGAACACAACTACTCAAGCCTAGAAAAGGAAGTCTGGCCATTATTTGGAGAATCAAAAGTTCATTCTCTATCTCATACACAACTACTCAACCCTTAGAGAAGGACGTTTGGCCATAATTTGGAGAATCAAAACTTCATTCTCTATCTCATACACAACTACTCAACCCTTAGAGAAGGAAGTTTGGCCATAAATGGAGAATCAATAGTTCATTCTCTAGCTCGAACACAACTACTCAACCCTTACAAAAGGAATTCTAGCCATTTTTTGCAGAATCAAAACTTCATTCTCTATCTCATACACAACTACTCAACCCTTAGAGAAGGAAGTTTGGCTATTATCTGGAAAATCAAAAGTTCATTCACTAGCTCGAACACAACTACTCAACCCTTAGAGAAAGAAGTCTGACCATTTTCTGAGGAATCAAAAGTTCATTCTCTACCTCTAATACAAGTATTCAACCCTAGAGAATTAAAAGTTCATTCTTTACCTTGAACACAACTACTCAACCCTAGAAGGACGTTTGGCCATTCTCTACCTCTAATGCTACTACTCGAACCTAAAAAAGGACGTCTGGTCATTATCTGGGAAATCAAAAGTTAATTCTTTACCTCTAACACAAAAACTAAACCCTAAACAATGAAGTCTGGCCATTATCTGGAGAATTTAAAAGTTCATTCTTTAGCTAGAACACAACAACTCAACTCTACATTGTCGAAATTTCATTTTTTTAGCACAAACACAATTACTCAACCCTAGAAGGAAGTCTAGCCATTTTCTGCAGAATCAAAAGTTCATTCTCTACCTCAAACACAGCTATTCAACCCTTAGACAACTGTAATATTATGCTCGAGCAATTGCATTTAAAAAAAACCACGTATTTAATAGCAAGGATCTTTTATTTACAATAATGTTGAAATGATATCTTTGTTTATATCACTTTGAGAAAATCGGAACACTTTAAATTCTCTGCATTTTCTGGAAACATAATAATTATTTATTTGTGCTAGTTGTTGCAAAATGTTCAATAAAATGACAGTACCTCCAAATGTTATGTGTACTAAACATCACGTGTGGCATAAATACACTCCAGCTGGTTATCATGCTCTTAAAAGCCATTGTGAAAATGCTTGTAACCACCTTGATCAAATTGTTTTGATTAAGATTAGTTTGACACATTAAATTGCCCTAAAGATTCCATCAGAAAAGCTTTTTCTATTAGTACTAGTCACAATGTTTCTATAATGTTTGGTGTTAATGTAAAAATAAAAAGAACACTTTTTATTCCACAGCTACATAATTAACGAAAATAAAGCTATTCTAATTTTTGTGGGTGTTGCGTAAAAAGGCGTGGCTAAGTTTTAGTCGGTTGACATGTAGTCAGTCTCACGATTAATGCCACCAAAAGTATCAAGATTACAATTGTGCCTGAAATGATTCCACTTCTATATGGAGGAACCTGAAGTCCCTATGTCTTTCTTTGATAATGCTATTGGGACAACTTGGTCTTTTGAATATGGACAATCACAACCTTTTACACGAAGTGCATAATATTAGAAGCACTTTAAAAACACTAAGGATGTCATAGTCTTTACAGTGTTTTCATTAACAAGATGTTGGCCAATAATGTATCTTAGGACTGACGTTTTGACAAAGTTTAATGTTTAACTGCATCTTTAACCTAAAGAACCAGTGTTTAATCTGTTGTGGAATATATCCAGTTGTCTGTAGTGTGGATATCTAAATATAGTAATGTGACTAGATTGGGAACAAGTAGACATTTCAAGTATTGGCTTGGGCACTTCATACTCCTACCCCTCCAATTTTGTGACATGTAATCATACAGCTTTTCTTTGAATACATATATTAGTGTAGTTAATTTATAAGTACTTTATAGTGTAAGGTATATATTATAAGTAATGGCCAGTTAATTTATGGCAATCCTATTACTTATAACCATTGTTTCCTGGAAAACAATCAATAGAGCTTTTGCAAATTTTATAAGGACACTGTCAATTCAGGTACAACTGCCTACTCAAATTGTGAACTTCTGAATAATATCTGAGAGAATATCCAATGCCACTTACTATTAATAATTCAATCATTCAAGAGTCAATAGGTACATGCAATCATAAGTAAAAGAGAAACCTCAAACCATGTCAGTATACATTTCATTTTATTGTTACATTTTATATCAAAGAAGTAGCCTGTAAAGGCAATGACTTATATTATATGCAGTAGATGTTCATTTTTATGTGAGGGTAGGCTCATCTTTACCTATAGAATGATCAGTAATATGTCTACAACCCTAGCACTAACTAGTCAGTGTCAATGTTTCGTCTATTTCTCTCTTGTATAACTTTAAAGGTCTTTTGTTTTATCTACACTCATAACAGCAACAAAGTAGACCATCATATTTATATTGACGGAATGAAGTAGGCTTTCATGATGGAAATAATTTTGATTGTTAGTCATTTCAAAAAAATACAAAATTATTGTGAATCATGAAACTACTGCTAATGTCATTCAAAATCATTTGAATGACAATTAATTAATGATGTTAAATAAAACAGAACATCACTTACAAAATTGTTTGCTTAATATGCCTTGTCTGGATATCATATTGAGTGTTATTTGGCTTCCTTATGTCAATCAGTGATTCATTGTTATTTTGAGTACTGTATATTCCTGAACATTACTCAAATAATAACAAATATATTATAAAATTTTAGTATAGATTTATTAAAGTCTTGTGCTAAATGTTTTTAAGTTCCTATTATACCATAATAACATGTTTATACTGTAAAAAATATAATAACAGGATATTGTAATCAATTTTGTGTTAATTTACATATTCAACATGAGAAGTAATAGCTTTATTATCTAGTTATAGTGTATGAAATTGTATCATAAAAACAAACTGGTTGAATAAAACATGTATCATACTAAACCCACATAACAGTAATTAGCAGTTATACTGTGTTACATTATTAATAGCCAACATCTTGTCATAGTGTATCAGTACAGTCTATGTACATGTATTACTTTGTATTGTTGTCTATATCTATTAGGACGAGAGAACTCCTTTGCATGATGCTGTACGTAATGGAATGACTGAAGTTGCTACACTTTTGATCAACAGTGGAGCTAATATGGATGCAGTTGATAAAGTTAGTGACATGCAAATTTACTTAATGCATCACATATAATGTTATCATGTAAATAAAATCATGATGTAATAGTTCCTTTTTACAAGGTATCAGCAATGATTGATTAGGTCAAACCTAAAAATATGTGTTCCAATAATAGAATATAAACCAAGTAATATGAAAACTTTTTTTTAAAAAATGAGAAATGTTGAAAGGAGAAGGTATGGATAAAAATATAAATTCATACAATAAAATCTATGAAAGTTACCAGAACTTTACAGTATAAAGGCCGATATTGTTAGCTACAATTTGAAATATTGTTCTTTCATTGGCAAATATTTATGATTGAAGAAAAACTGTGGCATTGTTTTTGATACTGGTACACCATCTTTCAAATGCATATAATTATACTTATGAATTCTTGTAAGGTTGATAGTGATTGTCTGTTGTGTTGGAACTTTATATAGATTCCTGTTTTTACCCATAACTTTTTGTTTCCTTTTTGCTTGTATCCAACTTGATCAAAAAGTTTTGATCAAGATTAGTTTGACACATTAAATTACCCTAGAGATTCCATCAGAAATATTTTTTCTATTAGTACCAGTCACAATGCTTCTATAATGTTTGGTGTTAATATAAAACTAAAAAGAACACTGTTTATTCCACAAGCTACATAATTAATGACAATAAAGTTATTCTAATTTTTGTGTTGTGTAAAAAGGCGTGGTGAAGTTTTAGTTGGTTGACATGTAGTCAGTCTCGCGATTAATGACCAAAGTGTCAATATTAAAATTGTTACTGAGATGATTCCACTTCTATTTGGAGGAACCTGAAGTCACTATGTCTTTCTTTGATAATCCTATTGGGACAACTTGGTCTTTTGAATATAGACAATCTCAACCTCTTTCACGAAGAGCATAAGAAGCAATTTTCACTAGATAACAATGCTACAATAGCAATACAAATTGCATGACAGCTATACTCCAGTTATCTCATTATTACTGGACAACAACCATAAAGTTTTCATAGGATACTGATACTGGTTGCAGGATATGACAGTTTACATTATGGTAATGGATATTATGGAGTTGACATTGTGGACTGAACCATTCACAACAATAATGAGTTATATCTAATAATGACACCTGTGACTGTTCCTAACACTATAGTTAAGATATAACCACACTCTTACATTTAATCTTAATTCTTGACAATGATAGCATTACTGGACATTTTCATTACATTTTGTTTGTTTATCAAAAGTCAATGCACTATTTACTCACAGTGTGATATCACATGATTGACAATTATTTTGAACATTACAATTTATTTATGTTTTTGTAATAACACCAATATTATTTAGATGAAGTAACACAGTTATGTTAAAAAAAAAAAAAACTAACAATGTGTCAAAGTATAAAAGAACATTCATGACATTATTCATTATTACTAAACTTATCATATCCAGTTCACTGGATATGATAATTTTAAATACAATCAAAAAGAAATAGTTTACACTAAAATTTACTATACTCTGTTCTTTTGACTTTAGAAATATAAGTGATTCCTGATTTGAAAATTATACACATAAATTTATATGTGTGACTATGAAATGATTGCTTGCAAAATGCCAATCACTTTGTAAATACTCTCACAAGAGCCAGGGGAATTAATAGCAATCCCAGCAAGTAACATTGTAGCATAGTCATGATTAAAAATTGATCTTAAAACTCAAATCATTTAGACTTTGGTACATTAACCCATCATCATATATTTCCATATGCTAGCAAATTAAGTTATGAAGGAAATGTTTCAACATTAGTCCATAGGTGGTCAAACGATACCTCATTTTGAGCTATTGTAATTACCATCTTGCCATGTCATCATGGGTTCTTCATCATCAATATTATTTCAACATTAGTCCATACAAAATCAAAAGATATATCATGTTGAAGACATGCAAGTGTTGTAATTACCATCATACCTACCCTTTTGGTCTTTTACTACCTAAATGTCCTTTGTTGTGAGTCATATTGATTTCATCAGAATGATAATAGAGTATTTCTCTCAGCACTTCAGTTGAAAAAGTAAATTAAATGCTTTTGTTTTGCTTGCTGTTCCAAAAATACTTGCTTTTGTCTCTGATTTCCATCTTTTTGAAACTTATATGGAGTATGTGTAACACACTCAAATTGTGTAAATGAATATATATATTAATATTAAACTGTAATAATATGCTGTTATATAACTGAATAAAAGTAGTGATGACAACATAAGAAATGTAATCATCAAAAATATAAGATTAAAATTTTGTTTCTTTTTCTAGGATAACAACACTCCATTGATGTTAGCTTGTCAAGGGGGACACCAGTCAACAGCAATACTTCTATTAGAGAAAGGAGCTGACAAGCAATTACATAATAAAGTTAGTTTATATATTATAATAATATACATAACACTGCACAAGAAAATGAATTTTATTATGTACTTTATATAATCAAGGACAGTATCAATAATGATACAACTGTGACTAAGATCATTAAAATTAATTCACTTCATATTAATTATTGGCACAGGTACTAAATAGAATATACCAGATATGAGAAATAAATAAAGTATACTAGTTTATTTTGTATTTGCTTTATATCAATTTACAAATTAATAGTTATTAACTATGTCTTGCAAAGCAGTACATAGAATTACTCATTCATAGTTGGATTGAAGAAATTACCTGATTTTTTTTAATCAGAATGGTGACACAGCTTTGACAATAGCTAAAAGCAGGGCTTATGATTTCTACAAAAAGCTCATGGATCAAATTGATCAAATTGATCAGAACAGTAAGTTCAAACTATCTCAGATATGGAAATGATTAAAATTTATTATTTGTTCAGACAAAAGTATTTTATTGCAAGCTCTTGATGAAGGTTATGTTATCCTCTCAATCATAAAATTGCTTTTGGTGGGTCCTCCAGCTGTCGGTAAGACCTCTTTCAAACATCTTCTTTTTGACTGGGAGCCACCACATCATCATCACAGCACAGCTATTGCTGATCGACCAATAAGAGCTGTTGAAAGAGTAGCTACTCTTGATGGTGCAAAAAATTAGGAAATGGTTGATACAAAGGAACTAATGCGAATGCTAGCAGAAGACATTCGTGTACAAGCAAGCTTAAATCCCACGGAAGGTGTACAGCATTTTCTGCCTTCTATACCAAAAAACGAAACACCACTATCAAGTATTGAAAAAATAAAGGGAAAAGAAACACCACACTCAGATGTTGCTGATCATTCTATTTCTCTAAAACCCTCTTTGGTAATTTCGGATGAACAAAGTACCACCACAACTTTAAAATATTATTCTAAAAATGAGAAAGAACCAAATCCAAAATTAAAGACAATTCAAAGTGAAGATACTCTACCTAAGGAATCAAGTCATCCATCAAACAGAAGAAAAGGTGTTGTTAAGGAAAAAGATGGTTCTGTTCAGCCTTTGAATGATTTTGGATCTGTTGAGTGTGATATGGTTGTTCCAAAGCCAGCCAGAAAGGATAACGTTCTACAACTGTCTAAAAATATTCTCTCTGCAATGAAAGGTGCAGCCTCTCGACAACTCTCCCAGTCAACTTGGATATATGTACTTGATAGTGGTGGTCAACCACAATTCGCCGATGTTTCTAGAGCATTTGTACGTGGCAATACAGTCATTGTAATTGTACACAAGTTGACAGATCGACTGTCAAGTAAGCCAATCTTTCAATATTCTATTGATGGTAAGCCATTAACTCAGCCTAAAGAGCTTAGGATGACTAATCTTCAACTCATTACAACATATGTACGATCCATCTCATCAGCTAAGCTTGCTGCTGTTGATGATTCTGACAGTGAGTCATTGCCTACATTCCTCATCATTGGTACCTATGAAGACAAAATGAGAGGTCCGAGAAAGTTGTTTCATGAGTCATTAAAAAAAAGAATGCACAACTTATAGCAGCTTTGCAACAATACAAAGATCAATTGATATTTTATAATAAATCGAAGCAAGAGCTTATCTTTCCTGTTGATAATATGTGCCTAAAAGATCGTCAAAATCTCTCATCTCTTGTTAGAACATATGTTGTGGGGCAAAAGAAAACAGTTGTTGAGAAGAAAGTCCCTATTCGTTGGTATGTTTTGGAGTCTAACGTCAAAGAAGAAGGAGAGAAAAATGATCATGGTATTGTATCTCAAACTCAATGTCAAGACATTGGTCAGACCCTCGGAATGACTGAGGCTCAAATTAAAAGAGCTATTGCATTTTTCAAGTCTCTCTCAGTTTTTCTACACTTTAACACTTGCTCTCACCTCGTTTTTACAAATCCACAATATTTCTTGGATGCGCTTTCCAATATAATTCGTATATCATTCGTTGATTTCCCTGACATGCTACTACAAGAAGGAAAAATGCTACCACCAAATGCTCACTGTCGACTTCAACAAGAAGGCTTATTTACAATAGATCTTCTAGATCTCGTATCTATTCAATTCGCACCAGGTCTTTTTGAAAAAGCTGACCTATTACGTTTGCTATGTGACCTCTGTATTGTAGCTGAAGTTCATCGTGAAGAGTGTATGTATTACTTTATTCCAACTGCTTTATCTCCTAAACATCTAACCACTAATGAAAAGAAAGAGTTCACCAAAACATGTGAGCCGTTGGTTTTATCTTTTCAACATGGAGTTGTGCCTCAAGTAAGAATGATCAATATAATGTTTGTTCACATTCTTTTGTTTCTAGGGTGTATTTCCAGCAGCTGTTGTAGCATTATTGAATCGTAAAGAGCCTCCACTTTTCACACTCGAGTGTCTCAATGCACAATTTCCTTGTCAGCTTTGATTTGCTGTTAAATTGCAGTCATTAGAACCTCGTGGATCATTACTTTTAGTAGATACAATGCTATGGATGGAAATCTATTGGACTGGTGATCCAACTGAATGTTCCTCATTACGTTCTCTAGTTACTGCTGCCATTGACTCCTGTGCTGAGCCTTTAGCTTATCATCCATCTGCTCTAAAGTGTAAACCTGGTGCTCTCTGTAACCTAAAGCATCAAGCTCAGCGAGATATGCCTCCTATTCATGTAGCACTTGTTACTGTTAACAAAAGAAAGGAAGTTAAATTGTCTTGTACTATACAAGACTTGCGACCAGTAGAATTAAACAAACCATTTCAGCCATGGATGGATGGATTTGGTGAGTCATTATAATTCACTGTACAAGGTGATTTAATTTCATGTGCATATTTAGAAAAGGAAGACATTAAGAAAGGTAACAACAAAACCACTACTTTGAAAGAAGAACCTAAGTCAGGTTAATTAATTTTCACTTAATATTAACAAAAATTAGTTATTAGTGTAAACTAAGAAGGACATGTGCTTTAATTGACTGTTCATATTCACTCTAGATAATCAAGGCACTGATGTAGATATAGAATGTTCACCATCAGTACTGCCACCTTTACCTTCCAAAACTGACGGTATAATGAAGTCATTTTCTTCTTATATTGCTTTTTATATGGACTTGAGAGAACCCAATGTAGTAATAATATCAATTCCTCTTGATTAACACCATTGTTTACTTATATAGCATATTGTACATATAAATAACATGTTGATGTAAATGCATAAGAACTGTATAACAGAGAATCAAAGATTGCTCCATATCCCATGTTTGTTTAAAATATATTAATAATATCAATATTGAATAAATTAAGAGGTATGGCAAACAAAGCAATTGATCTGATATCTCATGACTGATAAGCACTAGGAAATCATGACTTTTTGTGAATTGTCTCTCGACATAATATCATGAAAATAAAATGACTTGCAAGTCTGTCACTATGAACTTAGCATGTATGGATCCTATGGACAGACATGTTGTAATACTTGATTGTCCACTTCATTTTAAATATGTTATTTATGTAAAGAACAATATCAAGTAATTTATGCTTTCTTATTCACTCATTATTCTTATTACAGATATTCAAGGCACTTTTTCAGACATTGACTTTGAGAACTTGACCCATATTCCAATCAAACTTGGTAGATGTTCTAAATACTATAGTCCCTTTTACTGTTATTATGCTTATAATTGTATAATTTGTCAATTGCTAATAACCAACTCCAATTTATGTTTATATTGCAGAGAACAAGCTGGATATCCTTCGTTTGCTACATCCAATTAGATATAAATGGGAACAAATAGGACAGTCACTCAGAATAAGTCATGGAGATCTAGAAAATATACGTGATGAAAGGAGTCGCAATACTGACAGACTCTCTGATGTCATTCAAATTTGGTTTGACAAAAAAACTACTGATGTTACCTGGGGCACAATCAAGATTGCAGTAGAATTACCACCAGTGTTTGAACCTTCTGTAGCTGAAGATATTATACATTTCTTTTACTCCATCAGCAAATAATTAAATGATCGTTTATTAAATCAAGATTCTTCTTGAAATTTAAAAATTAAAATGATTGTTTTGACATAAGATTTCAAAATTATTTTGTCTTAACATAATTTTGTTTCATTGGTTTGATAATGATAATGTTTACTTTAGCCACTGCTGTTTTTCATTTGTGCTTCCTTGTGACAATTATAATGTTTGTATATTTTTTTGAAACTTTTGAAACATTTTTGAAACATTTTTTTGAAAGATTAACATTTTACATGAGTGCTTCTTTTATCAATGTAATGTTGATTATAAAGTTTTGAAAAATGTTTTCTAAAAAGGAATAATAATTATTATTCATTTAGATGTTAACTGACCACATCCACATTAATCATCTAAATAGTGTAATTCCTCTTGAAGTACAGCAGAGATTTACTCTAGGAGAAGGACTTCAAAATATTTGGTCTATTTAGTTACTAAAATTTGTAACTACTTATAAAGAACGAATAGTAAATTTTGTAAATTTTATAATTTTGTTACTAATTTTGTAAATTTTGTAATTTTTAATTTGCAATATTTTATTGTATATAAGGTTAATTTCTATAATCATTTTTATAATCTACACATCTACTTTATGTGCATTATTATAATCAATAAGTCCATAGATTTTTATCGTGTCCATTTTTGCTATGTGTCTGTTCATTTAGGGATCAATCATGAGTTTCTAAAAGTGACTCATGGTTTGTGAAGTCCCCTACCTTCTTTAGTAGAGCGATAGCCTGTAGAGGGACACGTACTTTATTACATGTACATGCATTATGTTTTTGAGAGTAGTCTTTATTTTTAAAGTGATGTCATATGATGTCATAAACCTTTAACAGAGGTTCTAATGCTAAATCCTGTCCTGACATATAACTCACCAGTACATGTATGATCTTACTGGAGCAAGTTAATCAAAATCATTCCTTTCTTTTATAATGCTTTAATTATTGATGGCTGTTATGGCTTTCTTTGCCATAATAATTATGTTCATGTGTACATCACGTGATAAGATGACCCTTTACCAGACTGGATTTATTGCATAGTAGCTTAATCATCCAACTACTTCTCAATTACAGGTATACAATTGCAATTCCAATTCCAATTTTTATGAATGATGTAATAATTAGAGGTAATTACAATTACCAATTCCAATGTTATTAATGTGTAGAGAATAATACTACAAGAACTATAAATCAATCCTGTATAATATGTTCATGTTCTGACATCGATAGTTTTATATATATGTAAACAAACAAGATGCCATTCTGAGGCATATTTGTTTATTGTAGCTTACAACTTTGTCAATTGATTTATAACATGTATTTAAACATGAATAAAACATACACAGATGAAATATTTTCATATGTTTGTACTGGTTTAGTTCATGATAACATGTATTGATGATTTTGACTTAACTGTAGATCTTTGGATAGTGCCTTGTTGTGATTCTATCATCCCTTATGTAAGTATGATTTTAATAGATATTATTTTATAGTCCATACAAGATTTATAGAAATGACATAATCACGTAGTTCAGTATTGTTTGTAATTGTTATTTCAACACTTACTACTACTGAACCAATTTCTTCACATATTGTTCCAATCAATACAAATGATCAACTGTAGTACTGGTTATGTAGTGGTAATGTATCAATACAAATAACTTGGCTCTTAATTTGATGCAGAGGAACTATGCACTGTATAATATGATTTTTTGTCTTACTGTAAAAGTCAGTAATATTAAATTATAAATTAAGATGACTCACTGATAGAAAATCATCAATTAAATATCTAAAACATGGCAATTCCTCTTCAACTACTGATTTGGGATTTGTCAATATATCAGGTATTACTTTAGAAAACTTGAAGCAATCTACATATAATAGGAAAAGTATCCTTTAAAAACAACAAGGCAGCTATAGGAGCTGCCATTCAACTTTGCAACTCATTTATTTCTTCAATTTGAAGAAACTCTAATGACATATATACATGCACTATTTTGACCTAAATGACAAAACTAAATTAGATGCAGTATTGAGAAGAACTTGCCAGTGTGAGTCAGAATTTTATGTTATAATGTTTAATTTCATTTCTGTTTAAATGTCTTAAATATCAATAAAGTGTAACTAAAATAATTGCAATAAATATAATTGCAATTGTTAACTGTCTGTCTGCTCCTTGTATTTTATGTGTTAACTACATATAAAAGAGAACTGGTTATATTTTGACAATACTGAAAGATCACAACTATGTAGACAATTTTGATTAGTATTAAGAATGGATTTGTCTACATAGCTATGTTTCATTGAGTTATCACTGTAACTGTTAAAAGGACCTGTAATATAGAAAATGTTAATACAATATTAGTAGATCACATATGCAATCAATATGCTCCTTATAACAGTAAATGAACTCCTTATTTGTCATGTGTGTCAGAGATTAAACATACAAGGATTAATTACTGTAAATGATACATGTCAATAGTATAAAGGATACAAAGTAGTCATATTTACATAGATGCAAGTACACTATTTAGTACAAATATGTGTAAGGATTGTGTGATATGACAAAGCAATTAACAGATACAAACAATTAAAATAGATCTATGAACACTAATTGTACAAGTTATAAAGTGTCACTAAATTGTAATATGATAATATTTTTTAGTGTTGAGTGACACAATGTAGTCCCATTTTGTGAAAAAAACAAAAGTCCCAAACTTATAGTGCTAACGTCAATTCATTTTAGTGCACACAGTATAGTGAAATAATCCTGTTCTAAGTTTCCTTATTAAGAATAAATAAGAAATTACTATTAATGTATTTAGTTTTATAAACATAGACTCTAATATGACTTTCATGTGACTTCACTACAAAGATATGTAGACTGTTAGTGTTGCTATACATATACTGGCAGTAATAATAGTGACACTACTAATTATAATATGATATACAACATATGTGGTAATAATAATTATGATGGTATGTAAATAAACAAATGACTGATAACATAGTATTGAACAGATGTATAATAAAGCATACTACCTTCCTGCATATGCATCTCTTATGCCCACAATGCCTCGTGGCTGAGCACAACAGGCTATCTTAGGACTTCTACTATAATTAGAAGTAGTTGTACTGTAAATAGAAGCCTCAATGACACTACAATCAAATTTTCTCATGTACCACGCCCTTAATGAGCAATTTTTGCATAACACAGATAAGAGTTAATATAAAATTGAACTGTTATTATTCATCTATGAGTCGATGCTATTTTCAATAATGCAGACATTTTAATAATGTCGTATATTTGATGAAAATGTATTGAGACTAAAACTTATTTATCAACACTACTAAGACTTATACTAATGAGAAATTAATAGTCTATGAAGACACTAAATATTCTGTTATTGAATAAGACTCTCTCAAAAATGGAGGAAGTTTTTATTTAGTCATTTTTGAACAGTGCAATAAATTTATAAAATGAACAGAAATCTTGTTCAAAAATGTAACCTTTTTAATGAGCACTGTAAGTAAGTAAGAGGCATGCATTTATATCTATGTCATGGACAAATCCAAGCACAACATCCCCATGATTCTTGAAGACATTGTACCACAAAGAAGTAATCATATGACTACTCACAGTCATGTATTGTATACAACTACTTCATGCTTGAGTTTTAGTAATTGAAACAAATGTTACAATTAGAGGAAATAGCAAGTTTCATGATAACAATCTCTAGTGATTACAGTCTTTAACAGCAATATACATTTGACAGGGCAACTGTTGTTTGGTAAAAACCTGGGTACAAATAGATGACCATTTCTCTCTATTCATCTTTCTTGATTTTTCAAAAACAATTAACTGCTACAGTCCTTAACAACACTGCTTTGTTATATGGTGGAGCTATGTATGTTGACAATGTAGTCCTCCCAGGTCACAGTAGATGTGCTATACAAATCAATAAACAAACTTTGTCTTTGGTAATACAGAATGTAGACCATGCTCTGACCTATGGTTAATTTCAATAGTGGGATATATGCTCTATCTGATCTGCTACTAGTAGCAATATTGCTAGCATTCCTCTATAACTATATCAAGGGGTCCATTAGCTGGTATTGTAATAGCTATGACTTTCCACTATTGACTAATTGGATAACAACAATTGGTTTGTATTCACTGCAAGAGTCTTTGTTTACCTCATAAACCTATTCTAGAATTTTCAATGTGTTTGTCAATGTTAGAACATGAACATATTATACAGGATTGATCTATATTATATTATAGTCCTTACAGGATTTATAGAGATAACATAATCACGTAGTCCAGTATTATTTGTAATTGTTTTTTCAACACTTACTATTACTGAATAACTTTCTTCACATATTGTCAAATCAATACAAGTGATCAACTGTGGTACTGGTTATGTAGTGGTAATGTATTAATGCCAAATAACTAGGTTCTTATTTTCACACAGAGGAACTATGTACTGTACAATATGATCTCTTCAACTACTGGTTTGGGATTTGTCAATATATCAGGTATTACTTTTAAAAGAATTGAAGTAACCTACATATAATAGTAACCTACATATAATAGGAAAAATATCCTTTAAAACAACATGGCAGCTATAGAAGCTGCCATTCAACTATGCAACTCATTTCTTGACGTATATACATGCACTATTTAACCTAAAGGGGTTAAATTGATGTGCCTACTTTTGTTTACCTATATTAGTGATTGAAATTTAGAACGTTGCTAGCCTATTTTTAACACTTTTCAAAATGGTGACAAAGTTCCAGAAGACAAACCCTTGTGGGACTGTTTCATACTACATTTGGAAGCCTTGAGAATTTCTACATCCAGAGTAATGTCTCCAGACTTTGCTAGTTATTTGAAAGTTCTAATTGATCAATATCATTCCAACTTCAAAGTATGTTCTCTGGTAGTATCTGTCACAGCACAATTCTACTAAATGATCCACTTCCCTCAATTACTTACACAGTTAGTAACTTTATGTACCAGAGGTAGGAGACCATAACCTCCAAAGGGTGGCTCAGAACAGTTTTATGAATGACCATATTGGCTGTATTCACTGTATAGTTATCTGTATTATTATTAATCTCACAAGCATTTCCAAGCATGATTATAAGTATTATTTTCATGACATACATAGTAGGACCATTGTTTTCTAGCTGGTATATGAGAATGGAAGCAAAAAATTCATAATTTAAGAGAGCTACACAAATTAGTAATTGTTTTAAAAATGTACCACATTCAGTTGCAAAAAGATACCAAATCCTTCTTTTTATATACCTCCAGGGAAGAGCTCTTTTCATTTGAAGATTTGAAATGTGGACCCTGTAAGTAAATAAATATTATTTATTACACGTCCCAACAGTTCAATCTCTACTCTGTCTCATGTACATACTCTAAGCATTGTTATATAGTAGGTATTAACAACCATCTACATGTTTATCAAATATCTCATTCTCATTCTTATTTTCTTGTAATGCTATCTTCACTTTGTAAAAAATACACATTATGTTCTCATATTATAATAGTGATGGACAACTGGACATTACTGTTCAAAGTACTATTATTTCATAAGTGTTTTATGTTTTCTTAATGTTGTGATAAATATAATATTTATTGTATAATTGAATTTGTATTTTTTATTTAAAAATGTTAATTTCTCTTCAATTAGTGTTTTATATATGCCTTCCAGTCGATACGTATTTTCATATTTTGTTAAAAATGTAGTTTCTTTTAAAACTTTTAAAAATGACAATGTGGACAGACCTCATGAAGATGGAAAAATTAGATTAATGTTGAACTGAAATCTTTAGTTGTTTTCCAGTAGAACATTTGAGCCCTAAACTGTCCTGTAGCAAACAACAATTTAAAAGTATGCTGAAAGTTCATTTCCTCTAAATCTACACACTCTTTCATAGAATCAGGTCATTAAATTATTATTCTAATAATTATATATGCTAGTATAAAATTGATGTAAATAAATCTAATCAGTTTGAACAACTAATACGTTGTAGTGGTATCATTATCATAAGTTCCAACATATTATTATAATTATAGATTATCCTGCTAGCAGTACTTCATATTACCTGCTACAACAATATATGAAAGCTCTGTTTTTACACTTTAGTATGTAAACAAAACAACAATAATATATTAAAATGGATAATACATTAATAAAAGTTCTATAATTATTAAAACAACAAAAGTATATGAATGTTATATAACATTAACTAACATACTATACACAATGTAACAATGTACATTTAACAATGTACACAACTGTCTGTATAAATGATCAGTTTGATAAGTGAATGATTTGATAGACAGAAGTCACTGGATAGAATATTTAATATAATAAATATAATAGTTTTTGTAATAACTGATGTTCTTTTTTCTATTAAGACTTATGCTATATCCTTTACACATAATGTAGATGATTGTTATATGACATTACTTTAATATTACACTCCTTAATACATCTATTTACATAATCGAACCATCAATGACAATATATGGTAATATTTACGTTGTTTTGTGAGTGACACAAGTACTTGTTAACATGACCACTTAAAATTAAAACAAAACAGGTTCAATGATGCAATTTAATAATGAATTTTTATGAATTTATTTTTTGTCTAACCGTTTAAATTTACACCTTTGTTATCCATTATTTTTTTATTTTTTTTAATTACATTTTATCCACTACTTATGTAATTTTTGAAAATTACACACTTTTGTTATCCATAATTACTCTGTTATTTTTTATATTTACAATTAATTTTTTGTTATTTTAGTATCACTGTTACAATTTATTTAAGTTAGTGTTTGGTCTTTTACAATCAACTATTGATCTGTTGTACTATTACACTTAATGTGATGAACAGAACTTTACTTCTAATTTTGTCTATTTATCAAAAAACATATATCCACAACTCATCATTATAGGTCATGAAAGTTTAAAGGCTTATTTAAAACTATGATAAGTCACTAGTCTACATGTATAAACACATAACTTAACAATTATATCAACCTTACTTTTGTCTACAAACTCAAATAGAGTATGTCTGTAACATGCACCATAAAACTACCCATGCACATGGATTCATTAATTAATCAATTATTAACATGTTTATCTGTTTCTGTACTCATTACAATTATTCAATTATATATTAAATAATCTATCAAATCCCTCAAGCTGTCTGTATCTATCCATTCATAAAAATAGTAAGGTACATTGTTTAATGAAACAAGATGGTAATTGTAGACAATAAATCAAAATTCTTCTTGATTTTTTGCTGGAATGGATGTATATAATATGTTTCATGGTTATTGTAATAGTAAGACCATTTATGAGTACATAGATGGAAATATCTACTAACTTGTATTAACCATTTGCTGTAATGACTGATGTTTTGATTTCAGATAGGATCTATAGTAAACTATTAACTGTATGCATATACATTTAATATACCATTAATTAACATACTTAAGCTTTAATTATTCACACACAAAATTGAATTTTCTTATTGTAACCTCAAATAAACTCATTACTTGATATGTGAGTCAGAATTTTACCATATGACGATTAATTTCATTTCTGTTTCAATGTCTTAAATACCAATAAAGTGAGCTGAAATAATTGTAATAAATATAATTGCAATTGTTATTGTTAAAATTCAAGACTGTCTGTCTGCTCCTTGTATATTATTGTATAAAAAGGACTGGTTATATTTTGACAATACTGAAACATCACAACTATGTAGACAATTCTGATTAGTATTAAGAATAGATTTGTCTACATAGCTATGTTTCATTGAGTTATCACTGTAACTGTTAACAGGACCTGTAATATAGAAAATGTTATACAATATTAGTAGATCACATATGCAATCAATATGCTCCTTATAACAGTAAATGAACTCCTTATTTGTCATGTGTGTTAGATATTAAACATACAAGGGATTAATTACTGTAATTGATATATGTCAATAGTATAAAGGATACAAAGTAGTCATATTTACATAGATGCAAGTACACTATTTAGTACAAGTATGTGTAAGGATTGTGTGATATGACAAAGCAATTAACAGATACAAACAATTGAAATAGATCTATGAACGCTAATGTACAAGTTATAAAGTGTCACTAACTTGTAATATGATAATAATTATTAGTGTTGAGTGACACAATGTAGCCCATTTTGTGAAAAAACCAAAAGTCCCAAACTTATAGTGCTAATGTTAATTCATTTTAGTGCCCACAGTATAGTGAAATAATCCGTTCTAAGCTTCCTTATTAAAAATAAATAAGAAATTACTATTAATGTATTGAGTTTTATAAACATAGCTCTAATATGACTTTCATGTGACTTCACTACAAAGATATGTTGACTGTTAGTGTCATGTACATGATCTGTTATTACTATACATATACTGGCAGTAATAATAGTAATACTACTAATTATAATATGACATACAACATATGTGGTAGTAATAATTATGATGGTATGTAAATAACCAAATGACTGATAACATAGTATTGAACAGATGTATAATATAAGCATACTACCTTCCTGTATATGCATCTCTTATGCCCACAATGCCTCGTGGCTGAGCACAACAGGCTATCTTAGGACTTCTACTATAATTAGAAGTAGTTCTACTGTAATAGAAGCCTCAATGACACTACAATCAAATTTTGTCACGTACCACGCCCTTAATGAGCAATTTTTACATAACACAGATAAGAGTTAATATAAAATTGAACTGTTATTATTCATCTGTGAGTCGATGGTATTTTCAATAATGCAGACATTTTAATAATGTTGTATATTTGATGAAAATGTATTGAGACTAAAACTTATTTATCAACACTACTAAGACTTATACTAATGAGAAATTAATAGTCTATGAAGACACTAAATATTCTGTTATTGAATATGACTCTCTTAAAAATGGAGAAAGTTTTTATTTAGTCATTTTTAAACAGTGTGATAAATTTATGAAATGAACAGATATCTTGTTCAAAAATGTAAACTTTATAATGAGCATTGTAAGCAAGTAAGGACCATACCTTTATGTCTATGTCATGGACAAATCCAAGCACAAATCTCCATGATTCTTGAAGACACTGTAGTACAAAGAAGTAATCATATGACTACTCACAGTCATGTATTGTATACAACTACTTCATGCTTGAGTTTTAGTAATTGAAAAAAATGTTACAATTAGAGGAAATACCAAGTTTCATGATAACAATCCCTACTGATTACAGTCTTTAACAGCAATATACATTTGACAGGGCAATTGTTGTTTAGTAAAAACCTGGGTACAAGTGGATGACCATTTCTCTTTATTCATCTTACTTGATATTTCAAGAACCATTAACTGCTACATTCCTTAACAACAGTGCTTTCTTATATGGTGGAGCTATGTATGCTGATAATGTAGTCCTCCCAGGTCATAGTAGATGTGCTATACAAAACAATAAACAATTAAATTTGTCTTTGATAATACAGAATGTAGACCATGCTCTGACCTATGGTTGATTTCAATAGTGGAATATGCTCTATCTGGTCTGCTACTAGTAGCAATAATGCTAGCATTACCTCTATAACTATATCAGAAGGACCATTAGCTTGTATTGTAATAGCTATGAGTTTCCACTATTGACTACTTGGATAACAACAATTGGTTTGTATTCACTGAAAGAGTCTTTGTTTCCCTCATAAACCTATTCTAGGTTTTTCAATGTGTTTGTACAATGGAATGACACCAACTTTAAAAAATGGTATAAAATTTATTTATCCAGTATACTTGTAGTTTTTAGTAATAGAATTCATAATATATAGTCAACACTCAACTCAAGTCTCTAACAAAACCATAGGTTACTCTGTACAAGACTTGGCTAGTTTTATTCTTCTCGCCTTCTCCAAAGTTTCATCACTTTTAAAGACATCATAGCTTATGTTTCTGTGGTACAGCACAAGATGGAACAGTAATAGTGTTGTAGGGTGATGGTAATGTTAATTATCTCTCTAGTCCTCAACATATTGCTCTGTTTACTGTAGCTGTGACAAGTTTGTTGCTGTACATTATACCTTATATAGTCTTTGTTACTTTGGGTAGACATTGTATGAGATGGAGATTTGTTAATAAATACTTGCACCCATTTCTAGAGGTTGTTCAAGGTCCATACAAACAAGGAGAAGGTTATTAGTATAGAGTGAGGATAATAACTGTTGTATATGTCTATTTGATGTTGGCAGTCTTTAGAGTTACAATGTTAACTTAATGCTGTTTATGCAACTAATACCAGTTATTATATTGTGCCTCATTCAAACATCTATCAAATAATTTTGAAGTTCAAGACCAAACCATATTGACTCCTTTTGTGTAGTAACATTGTCATTCAGCTCCTGTTAGCTATTAGGTATTACTGGTTATCTTATGTAATAGCTTCATATAACTATATTGTTCATATTCTTTTTTGGTGTTATAGTTTGTCAATGTTGGAAAAAGCATAATTGCAAGTTCAGAAAAAAAAGAAGCTGTGATTGTGATTGTATAGTTATCCCTTCAAATAAAGAAGATGATGAAATTAGACAAGCTTTGATAGCACTTCAAGATTAAATCAAGTCACACACAGTATATATAAAGAACATTCTTATTCTATTATTACAGTGTGTAATTTAAAGTCAATTTTGTGTAGAAATGTAAGTGCAAGTATAAAAGGAGGCAAGCCACATCGTGGTAGTGTAGTTATCAATCTAATCAGATGAAAATGATGAAATGAGACAATTTTTTTTATTGTTTACAGATTAAATTAGCAATGTTCCAGATCATTTATAGCAGTATCTTAATCATAATATATAGTATTACAATATTCTATTTCTGTGTATATACATTTATACTTACACATAATTGGAACCTAAACAGTAAAACTATTATGTATTTGTAATGCATACATTGAGACTTAAGTGGTCATGAAGATTTCATGATTATCAACACAAATATAAATTACTTAACAACCAATATTGAGGCGGAATCAAAATCATCCATACAGGTTATCATGAACTAAATCAGTACTAGAATATGAAAATATTCCATCTGTTGTATGTTTTTATTCATATTTAATACATATTATAAACAAATCGACAAATTTGTAAGCTACAGTAAACAAAATATGCCATGGAATGGCGTCTTGATTGTTTTGAGATTATAAAACTGTCAATGTTAGAACATGAACATTATCATATAGGATTGATCTATAGTCCTTATAGTATTTCTCTCTACACATTAATAACATGGACCATAGTATTTATATAAAGAAAATTTAAATTAAATGGTCCAATCATTGTTTTTATCTACTATGACTCCCATAGGAGACACCTCCTTCAGCATGAACCCAATATGTGTACAAAAACTGTTCACACACTTTGTACATGTTCCATAACATGATTAATTGGTCTTTATAGAGATCTGTTTATTAGTTACAGTATACCATAATACAAAGTCATTCAATATAAAAAGCAAAAAAATGTTAATATACAGCCATACACATAGTACTAGTTATGTGACTTGAAACGTTAAATTAATTTATATAATTTATTTTTAGTGCAACAAGAAAATATAATTGATTGTTGTTTATTAATTAACTACTGTACTTGTCAAGAAGAATACAGCTGAAGAAAGTATAGTCTGTAGATAGTACCATTGAATAAACAGCTAATGTAAACTTAGGAACTGTAGATTTTTGGATACTGCTTTGTTGTAATTCTATCATCACTTATATAAGTATGATTGTTATACAGCTATAGTTTAAAATATTATATTATAGTCCTTACAGGATTTATAGAGATGACATAATCACATATTCCAGTATTATTTGTAATTGTTTTTTCAACTTTTACCATTACTGAACGACTTTCTTTACATAATTATTGTCAAATCAATACAAGTAATTAACTGTAGTACTGGTTATGTAGTGGTAATGTATTAATACCAAATAACTTGGTTCTTAATTTGACACAGAGGAACTATGTATTGTACAATATGATCTTTTTGTCTTACTGAAAAAGTCAATAATATTAAATTAACAGGACTCACTGATGGAAAATCATCAATTAAATGTCTAAAACATGGAAATTTCTCTTCAACTACTGGTTTGGGATTTGTCAATATATCAGGTATTACTTTTAAAAGAATTGAAGCAACCTACATGTAATAGGAAAAATATCCTTTAAAACAACATGGCAGCTATAGAAACTGCCATTCAACTATGAAACTCATTTCTTCCTTCGAAAAAACACTAATGACGTATATACATGCACTGTTTGACCTAAAGGGGTTAAATTGATGCGTCTACTTTTGTTTACATATATCAGTGATTGAAATGTAGAACGTTGCTAGCCTATTTTTAACACTTTTCAAAATGGTGACAAAGTTCCAGAAGACAACACCTTGTGGGACTGTTTCATTCTACTCTTGGAAGCCTTGAGAATTTCTACATCCAGAGTAATGTCTCCAGACTTTGCTAGTTATTTGAAAGTTTTAATTGATCAATATCATTCCAACTTCAAAGTATGCTCTCTGGTAGTATCTTTCACAGCACAATTCTACTAAATGATCGACTTCCCTCGATTACTTACACGGTTTACATATAACTCTTTCAAGTTATGACAGTGTCCTGTAAAAGCAAAACACGCAAACTGAGAGTTTGCTGCTGTAACAATTTATGTTAATATAACATGTTACTTTTTCAGTACAAGTAAACTAAAGCTCAAGAAAACAAGTAAGAACTTCAGTAAAAAATGAAAAAGGGAATATTACAAGAAGTTGAGTTCAATAATTATCCATAATGCTGCCAAATGTTCCAAATTGACTGACAACAAATCTATGGCACAGACAGAAAAAGACATTTAAATTAAACAAATCTATTTATCATTCATCTACTTGCTAATAATAAGACATATGTCAATTGTTTAATGTCACATCCACTTCTTTCTCTACATGTCACAATTTTACAACTCCCTATTAGTGTACATCAGTCTATTGATAATCATTATATTACACTCATTACTATTATATAATTACATGTACTTATTTTCATATGAAAGAACCTCTTGTTGTTATTACTAACAATGGTACTGATTTCATTTAAAGACAATCTATAACGTTTGTAAATAGTTATTGCAATATACATTATAATATAAAGGTCACTATTTTGTTACAGGTTATCATAAACTTGTTCCAAAGGCTTGTCTGAAACAAAGAAGTAATCATGTACTCTCTGTAAGGATTGTTTATGTGGTATTAACAATACTAGTGTATAAGGATTGTAATTTACTCTATTTTCAACTAGTTTACACAGTCTGTATGCCAAGTTAACAAATTTGATAACCAGTTTACACTCAATTGTACCATTAGGTTTACAAACTCATGTACTATATATGTACTATGTAAACAGGGCTTCTGATTGTTTACAAATGTCATTAAACAATTCTATATGTATCTACATTAGTCTAGTACTTATACTAATAATGTCATTGAACTAACTACAACGAGTGATATCTAGTTTTT
>OY848918.1:16069190-16101305 GCA_963693285.1 Xestospongia muta
TCAATAATATTATAATAGCTAATAATGATTATACACAAATCTTAGAAGACAAAACAAAGAGACTATAGTAGAACAGATCATTACCCCTATATAAAATAACAATATTACAACAAAGATCAGACTTTACCTTATATAGAAGATAGACATTGTTGTCCTTGTAAACCACACCCACAATGTATCATGCTGTCAGTACAGATGGTATTGATGTTATTTGTTCAGGGTGACTCTAAAAATGAGAGAGAGAGAGAGAGAGAGAGAGAGAGAGAGAGAGAGAGAGAGAGAGAGAGAGAGAGAGAGAGAGAGAGAGAGAGAGAGAGAGAGAGAGAGAGAGAGAGAGAGAGAGAGAGAGAGAGAGAGAGAGAGAGAGAGAGAGAGAGAGAGAGAGAGAGAGAGAGAGAGAGAGAGAGAGAGGAGAGGGAGGGAGGGGGGAGGGGGAAATACAAAGTCATGGATAGAATAACACAAGAAATCTAATGACCTAAACAATTATAACACACAGTTTGCCAGAATGAAATCATTACCTCTACATATAATAATAATAATACTAACACCATAGTCAAACTTTACCTTGTATGGAAAGTAGACAATGTTGTCTTTGTAAACCACAAACACAAGTTATAATACTGTCAGTCCAGCTGCTAATAGATGTCATCTGCTCAGGTTGACTATAAGTATGAGAGAGAGAGAGAGAGAGAGAGAGAGAGAGAGAGAGAGAGAGAGAGAGAGAGAGAGAAGAGAGAGAGTGAAAAAGTCAAACACAATAATACAATTGAACAATATTAAATGAACATACCCACATATATGATATTACAGTTGATGAAGTAACTTACTAGGTTATAGATCAATAACACAGTTGTACTTAATGTTTGTCTACTGAGTCATACTTTGTCATTCATATCACTGTTATTGAGAAACTATTCAAATATAATGACTCAGTAACATATCTAAAGACTCACCTGATTGAATTAGTAATGTGGTCAAACGAGTCTTAACGTATTATTATCTGTCTTCTCCAGCTGCATGGAGCATTAAAACCGGATGTCGCCCACATAGAAATTAGTGGGCGTGGTAAAGAGTTGCCATGAGTAACCGCTAAACAAACGCAGTTACACACTGAAGACAAGAACAGGTTAGTATATTACTTTGATATTCTATTCTACTACTAAAGCGTTGAATATTATTAGTATCCAATGATATCATATAGTGTACAGTACATACATAGTGTGAGTGTATATCTATTACATATAGTAGTAGTTAGTAGACAGACAGTATATTCTATCTTACTATAATTAGGTTACAGTTGATTTAGTTAGTAGAGTTTCCTCATTCCAATGTAGTATATAGTTATTACTATCTATGTCACCTACTTCCCATATTATCTATAGACACCTGACATAAGAACAGTGACCAGTGCTGTACACTTTTCAAAATGTCTCAGAAAGAACTAGTAAGTCTATAATCTTTCTATTACTATGTCATTATTCCTATATATCACTGTGATACTAACTAAACTCACATATCAGTGTTATTGCATAGACAGAATATCTTTCTAAAAAATGGTCTTTTAGTTTTAAGGGCTGATCTGTATACTCACTATACTACACTACATGATACATGTTGTCTTTATAATAGAATGATCAGCTGTTCTGGGCAGCTAGAGATGGAAACATTGAAGAAGTCAAATCTACTATTGAACAAGGTGCTGATGTAAACTATCATAATCCATACTATGTAAGTTACTAGTTAATACTGTATCATAATATTTTATGGTCTATATTTAATAATAGAGTGTGTAAAGTGGAGTTATATGTGTTCCATATTATGTTAGGTTCATACCTTAATTAAGTCTACTATTAATTGTATCTACTAATTTAGTAAATTTATTACTAGAAAAATAATATCAGCCATATTTTAGATATCCATAATTCAATATAGTAAATGTGTTACACTGCAATTTTAAACATTTACATATTATTATACTAGTCACTAAAATTAGCATACACAATAATTGTAGTATTAGAGAGATTGTGGTAACATATATGAAATGGTGAGTTTGATAAAATGTTTTTCATTTGCCAAAATGTTTCCCTCCAGCTTTGGAAAATTTCACTTTGCCGAAGTTTATTTTGATATTTATATGATTTCTCCCCAAAATTACCTGCTACAGGTGTTGTTTGTTCACACTTTTCATGATAACAATATTCATGATGTACTAATAATTTTATCAATAATATTATGACAATGAATAAAATTAAATTTGTAATTTTAGTAGTGAGAGTGACCTTTTATATTCAGAGATTAAACCAGTATATTGTATATTTTATGATCACTAGCAAAACATGTAAAGTTATCATATTCACAAACTAACTACTGTAGTTTGGGAAAGTTTCATTGTAACAAAAATTTAAGCATTGGACAGTATGTGAAAAATAAACACACTAATATTATTACACAATCAAATATTTACGGTAAGTATATATACAATATGTAATACAATTGTTATATCATGATGTTGAAAATGTTGAAAGTGTAGATAGCTGAGATGGCTATTTTGAGATATGTGTAACCTACAGATTGACTGCCAGATCCAAAGCAGGGGCAGTTCTAGGGGGGGCTAAGGAGGCTTGAGCACCCCCCTCGCTCAAATTTTCGCCTCTAGAGAGAACTAACCTGAGTTATAATCTGGTTCTGTAGCACCCAAAACTATTGCTGAGAACCTTATCGCGCACTTTAGCTCACTTATAACACGTGGGGCCACACCTATTACGAGGTCCTTCAGCAGTCTAAAAAGGAGCAAGACTTCGTTTACAATACCAGATTGACTGGGTTTACTCTACTTCACGTACATCGTGATATTGACATCGACCTCGAAGCCGCCCTGGACAAGTACGCTAAGTTGTACCCGAGACGAATGAGAATGACGAAAATACTTCATGATTAAATTTTAACTGCGCTATATTTGCGCATGCACAAAATAAAGGGTGTGGTCCTAAACTTACAGCTTTCCCATAACGCCATTCCTAGAACTGCCCCTGAAAAGGTTCTCTATTATCCTCCATACAGCCACAGACAATTGCTTAATAAATTTTCGTACATGCCTCTTGTGTTAAATAATGTTACAAGTCTCTTAGTTAAGGAGGTATTACTTGATAAAGGATATAATGGACTTTATTTTTGCCTAGACAATCAATACTAAAGATCACAACAAAATAAGTAATTTATATAATACAACAATGAATTGAATATTATATCAATATGTCTTAGTAACAGCTAAAGAGTCATCAATATTAGACAACTAGATGACCATGGTTGTTTTGATCTTCTAAGTAGAGATCTGATCAGTAGACACATCATAGAGTCCTAGATATAGTATGAAAATAGTTTTATTTACTTTTAAACATAGTGATAGAGAGTACAATTTTCATTGATATTTCAGTAATCACAATGTAATGCTATTAGTCCCAAAATTATAGCCACTATTATCAGACAGTTTTTACAGTGACATGTTCTGTCAAGTAATGTAACTAATCATGTAAGTTGATCATAAGATATGTAATGTGAAGTATACATTTGTAATAACACTAACTAACTATTCATTACTTGAGTATTACCAATATAGTTTATTAACAACAACTAATGTTTCATTGATATACTAATAGTACTGATACTATTGTGATATTGTATGTACTCTTTAAAATAAATTGTACTTATTAAATAGGTTGTGACAATATTTCCTTTCTTGAAAGTATCATTTGTTAATAATAAACATTGTCATCTACTCTTATATAGTTCCAGTATACACCATTGATTGCTGCATCTCAAAATGGACACATTGAAGTGGTATGGTTCCTTTTGCAAAAACACGCCAATCCTAATTCCACTAGTAATGTAAGTGTTCATATATAGTCACAATACTGTTGTAATGTATATGTGTATACATGTGAACTGTATAAATGTGATATGTCATGTAATAATGTTATATTTTTGAGTTGTATTCTAAAATTTAGTGACATTTTTATATCTCTATGAGCAAATAAGATATTTTATATGATGTATTATGTCATGTGACTTGTACAATAATTCTGTACATATACCATATTGGATGATTGGTTCCTAGTCTGTTTTCTTTGTTGTTTTTTATTGTTTATATTTAAATAGTGTGTCCTTGTTACTGTTCATTGTTACTATGGTGTCAGTTGATGTATATACTTTAGTATATAAGCTCTTCAGTCATATTGTCATTGGTTTTTTGACTATAATATGATTTGTAAGAATTATCGTTGTTCTCTTTATATTTATTTGATCCTTTTCACAATACTTCATTGGCGACAAGGCAAAGTCATTACTATGACCACGTTTGGGAGGATTTTTACCTTCAATTCTTTTTACCTTTACACCCTTGGGAGTAGTATCAATAGCCCTGGTCCTGCATCCATATTGATTATTATGTACTTTCATTGGCAAAAATGTTTCTGATTATAACAGATCCCTACTCAAGTGGCTGGATGTTCACATGACAGTTTTATTTACCTTTCCAATAACTTTTGAAATAGTATCTTCTTTGATAAAGAGATTGTTTAGAAAAGAACACATGACATACTTGTACACAGTATACTTGTAGTAATATGTTATATTATGACATTTGTAACTTATATATAGTTGATATCAACTTTTGTGTTATTGTATGAGGTTTTATCATCATTAATTCAGACTTGGTTTCACCATATATTTACACATGTATTAGTAGTCTTTCCTAAAAATGTTAGTTTTGTAGCTCATAATATAGTGTTTGTTGAATGTACTACATTGACATGACATGATATGAGCTACTAATAATAGTCATAAGAGAGAGAATAAACAACATGAACCTCCACTGATATTGACCACATGTTATGATAGTACTTGTTTATGTACAATTTATAGTATACTGTTAGTTATCTAGTATTAACTTTATATTTCTTCTTTTTCAGTTTGGTCGAACAGCATTACACTGGGCATATAATGCTGAAATAGCAGAAATGCTAATTAAAAATAAGTCCAATATACATGCACTAGATGAGGTTAGTGTTTAATATTGTAATTTAAACTTATTAGTACCTCATATTATGATTATAATTTAGTACAAAGTTAAGTTATGAGGATCTTATAAAACAAGTTACTTGTTTTAGTTTATAATATGTTTAGTGGTTGATATTGTCAAGTCTTCATACTTCAATGTTTGTGTTTTTCTGTTACATAATATCTACATGAAGACTACAACTCTTGTGTAATGTACATTGTACAATAGACTACTCTCTTTTACATTGTACTATAATAATTAAGTAAAATAGTAATCACTAACTATAGCAAACATTATAATTATATATCAATCATTGGAATTTGGAAAATATATTAAATGTGACCTAATTTGGGAAACACATGTTCCTTTAAATAGTTTCAAGACAAATGGTTTCATACATTCATTTTGTACTGGATATATACCATACTTGGTATCCAGGAAAACAAATCATAAAAATACTTAGTAACCAAATTTGTTAAAAATCATGTACAAAATGGCCGCATAGCAACCACATATACACAAAAGTTTTTCAAAGTTTTTAGCACAACATGTGTAGTTTTGCCAAATAACATGACAAATGTCATATTAAGTACATGTAAGTCTATCAGTATCAGTACAGTGGAACATTGGACTTATGAATAATGGAAACCTTACTAATAAAAACAAATAGTGTGGTCTAAAATGAATTCCCATTTAATACACATTACTTGTTGACTCAGTAAATATGGAAACCTTTTGTATTATATATAATGAATGGTTTTTATGAGTGATAGTAGCAAAGAGTCATCACTTTTAATATCCAGTTTAGTGTTGCCATGATATATAAAAATCTATATCACATAGCATGGATATTTATATCACGATATATCACATGTCATGATAAATTTTGAAATTTTTATATTTGTAATAAATCAACAATTCTCAAACAAAAAGATTAACTGGTCTGCATGTTGTGGTGTTAAACAGTTTCTTTTTTCAGTAATTACATTGCCAGTGGTACTGAACAGGTGTTATGATGGAACACATGTAGCGACAAATTAAAAAAAAATTATGCACAAGTCTACTCCTGAGCCTATTTAAATAGGTGTGTTTTATATCAATAAAAAGTAATTTATATCATATCATATCGTGACTGTTTATACCGCGATATATCAATATTATCAATTATTGCGGCAGCACTAATCCAGTTAATGAATATATTGATTTCATGTGTTTAATAATGGATTAGTGAAATTACAAACTTATAGTCTAATAGATCTTTATATGTATTGATATTATATTATAAATAAATACATTCAACAACTTGTTATTATCATTCTAACACTATATAAACAGAACTCCTTAAAACATTCAGGATTTTAAAGTTATGGTGGAGATTACATTCCAATATATGTACTGTAAGTAATATGAAGTAATTAACATAAATTATAAGGAATAGAATACATGAATTTTCACAGAAACAAGCACAGTATACATTTAGATTATACATTTAGAATATAAATAGTCTGTGTTGACAAGTTATGTGAGAAGTATGCTTTTCCAAGTACTGTATATTTCTTTGTGGGTGGAGTCAACAAGTCCTGTTGTACAATGTTAGAATGTTATGTAACTGTTACTCTAGTAACACAACCAACCTGAACAGAGTCTATGTTGACAAAGAAATAATATAACAAAGTTTCTATATGTTAAGTTATAGATTCCAATACATGGCAGTGTTTTTATACTCAGTCTATAAGTATGATGTACCAGTGGTTTGTAATGTATGCTGTACTATCTTCATTGTTGTTATCAGATAACAAAAGCTAACTATGAGAGTCACTAAGTCATACGTCTAGCCAATGTCATTGTTTGATGGCTGGTACATGTTGTTAATAGAGTCTTCTTACTTCCCTAATCAATAAAGTCTTAATATGATATAATTTCCTTAATAATTATTGATACTATATATCACCATATACATACTATGAATAATAAATAAACCTACTTAAAACTGAGAAATTAAATGTTGCCAATAACAACCAGCCAACAAAATAAGGCATTATATAGAATGTGATCTCTGATAATAAGATATGTACTTTACATTGTTATCATGAGAGTATATATTATTTGTTCATGTTTTCTACACAAAAGTCTTACCACATTAGTCCCAGCTTACTCCTTGATTACCTCAAGAATACAGTTATGATTTGTAGAGTACACCCTTTTGATTAATAAGTATTAAACCTATAAAAGTTGTGAAATTTTCATTTATCTACTGTTGTAATCACAAAACATGAAAAGTGAATTTATCCACAGTATCATCTATCATCAAGTACAAGCAAGCATGTGTTGAAAAAATTATTTCTTGTACATTTTTCTATAAACCAAGCTTTCACTACCATAACGTCATTGTTTTGATAAATTTTATTATTATTATTATCAACAAGAATAAATCAAATAACAAACAAAATTCAACAATCTACAACTTTGTAAATCTCTAGGTAAAATATATATATGTGTCATAATATGACATTTTAATTTCCAAACATATCATAGCTAGTTATCATGAATACTACTGCTGACATCACATAAATTATCAACCTCTCTATACACATTAGTTTATAAACATTGAATTTTTTATATACTGTTTATAATGTACCATTAGTTGTAGCTATATATTATAAAATGAATTGATCATAAATATTGATATCTACTTTATGTAGAACAAGGATACTCCCCTTCATTTTGCTGCTTACAATGGCCGCAATGATGTAGCTGATGTGCTAATAAAGTCTGGTGCATCACTGGATGCTATTAACAATGTAAGTGTCTTCATTATTAAACATGTTGTCATTATTATACATGACTGTATTTTGTATGTAATGTTGTTATTAATTCATGTAATTATGTAGTTATTTGTGGTTTTGTCAACTTATATAAAATTGTTATATATATAATTATGTATACCGTATACCGGGATTTATTAGCGACAATAAAATTAGGCGGAATTGTAAAATTTTATAATTGGCGAGATTAAATTTGACGAATTTAGCACATGTCTTGTTACCACACCCACTTTAGCCATCCAGCCACATTGTTTCAAGTCTACAAATAAAAATTATGGGCGTGGCAACTATGTGAAAAATTTTGACGGTTATTTATTTGGCGATTTTTTGAAATTTGCCAATTCGCCAAGTTTTATCGCTTGCTAATAAATCCCGGTATACGGTATATCAATAGTCTTTTAAAATAATTACAGATACAAAAGTAGTGATTGTAGTAGATGTTATTAAGATATGATGACATAGTATCTGTAATGTCCAGTGCTCATATTTTCAATTTAATCGGTTGGCAGATGTCAGATATTATAGACAAAGAATTATTGTAGTTTGTAGTAAAGTGTTAATGTGCTAATAATTGTGTATGTGAGGGTAAACTTCACTGACCAAGTGACTATAATTAGCTTGAACCTAATCCTCTCCAATTTTGAGGAGTCTACATATCATCACAATATAAACAAAATGTCTACATTTACTATAGCGTTAGCACCAACTATAGTCAGTATCTTAATTACTATTATTCCATTATATAAGCTAAATTGTTTCACACTTTCAGTAACAACAAACTAATATACCAGGATAATGTTTATTATTTAGAATAATATGCTCTGTCATTTTATATTGAGAGGTTTGTGTAATAGGATTTTATGAATGTTACTATCTTTAATAAGTTTACATAAGAAGTGTATCTTTCAAACTACTGTTTATATCTGACCATAAATACGAAAATGGTACTTAACACGCAAACGAATTTTGAAGAAACGTTTGTGTATAAACGGTTGCTACGTGGCCATCTTGAGAAGGAAATCAATATAATTTCGTATTCATATAGGTCAATTATTTTACTTGTCACATACTGAATTTTAATAACTTCCTGTTTAAGATGGCTGCATAGCAACCGTTTCTTTACAAGCATTTCTTCGAAATTTGTTTGCGCGTTAGGTACTATTTTCATATTTATGGTCAAATATTAATTATTATAATAACATATTAATAGCAAGTAACAACAATAAATGATATAGTACATCACTCACAAAATCATTAACTCAGTATTACCACAACCAGATATTATGTGTGATCCTATGATTTCTTATATCAAACTTCTTGTTATACAATCAATAAGCATTGTATTTTGTACTGTGAAAGATACACCTGAGACATATTAATATGTGACCATAAATATGAAATTGTACCTAACATGCAAACAAATTTCAAACAAGAGATTGCATTGAAATGATTGCTATGCATCCATTTTGAACAAGAAGTCAATGGAATTTGGAAAAATAAGGTCGATCATTCTCATAAACCAAACTTAATAAGTTCATGTTCAAGGTGGACACAAAGCAACAATTAATATGCAAACATTCGCTTAAAATTTGTTTCTGTGTTACATAATCATTTTTTAATATTTTTGGTCACATATGCTGTTATTGTCAGTTTTATTGTTTTTGACACACTCCATTTATGTAATAATTGATAATGGATTTTAGTTATGTATAAAGATTGTTATCATAGACATTATAACTTTTGTGCATATGCCATCACCATTATCATGTAATGTTTTCATTTGAACACATTATATCAGTGTAGTAATGTGTAAGTTGTGAACATGAAGCTATTTAGAGTAAAAGCATATGTTAAGTAATGACCTAAGATTGATGATAAGATATTTACCAGGCAATAATTACTCTAATTATGTTTATTTACTGTATATCAGATATAATAATATCATTGAGTAGATAATTTTAATGGCTTTTATGATATAGTCCTCTTTACATACCCTATTTACCAAACAAGCTCCCTCATTGAGCAGTTATGAGGTATAAATAACCAACATTAGTAAACAACACATCATGTTCTAGGAGATAACATAGTTAATATCAGTAATAATACATAGTTATAATATACTTGATGTAGTGAGTAGATACTTTGTGTTCATAATATAATGATAATATGACTGGAAGGACATGTCCTATGTTTTCATATATATGTATGATTATTGTGTAAATTAATAAATGAGTTATTAGTAAACACTGACATTATTATATTTATAATATATCAATATATTTAATTAACTTTTCAATGTTTATGATATGTGATATTATTTCATTATATAGTTTGGTGACACCCCATTACATAACGCATGCACTTGGGGTAAAATGGAATGCATCAAATTACTCTTATCAAATGGAGCTGATGCTACCATTAAGAACAATGAAGGTAAAACAGCTGCAGACAAAGTTAAACCTTATGACATTAACAGAGCTACTATATTACATTTAATTGAAGAAGCCAAAAAAGGTAATGTAGTTCATCACAATAGACATGTACTTATAGTGTAAGTGATACTAGTATATGAGTATGAGTATCTTATGATACTACTACCTCATCAATCCAGCTAATTAAATAGATCATAACTATGTTTGTACATACTTGTAATGTCATCTTCTTTAGCATATTTTTAATATTGTCATATTTTGATGTTCCATTATGATACATATATTAGTAACATATGTATAGTATTGATATAACAAGGTCATTGATCTCTAAAGCTTGATAACAAACAAAGCATACTTGTACAAGGTCATTGATCTCTAAAGCTTGATAACAAACAAAGCATACTTGTAGATTATATTCAAGATAGTAATGATGATGGTTCTTTATTAGAATACATTTTAAACTATTATATATTATTACAAAGCACAGGTGTACATAATATCATCTTATGTCATCCTCAGCCCTTGATATAAGTAATATTATTATATGGTCATTTGGAATTAGAATTATAGCCAATCTCAATATAATTATCAGCGTGTTAGCATGTAAGCTACCACAAGTCAAAACTTATCCTCAAGCATTTTATACAAAATTGTACTCTCTGTGGCTTGGTTATGAGTAAGATAGCAGTGACAGTTAGATGTCACATGATATCTGATAGATATGAAGACTTGGAACTATAGTATGTATATGAACATCTAATTGCTGCGGTTATGTATTACATATTATGATTTGTACTCAAATAGTCATTAGTAGAATCTGTTTATTTATTGTCAGTTATACAATGCAAAACATCTTTGTGATGCCTAATGGTAATACTATCATATCAGTTTATCATTGTAATAGCTTTATATGACAAGTAGTATACTTCAACACTAATTTGTTTTCTTTCAATAAAAGACGAAAATTTTGCATAATTCAGTTTTGTTCTCTTTCTTTCATCTTCCTACAGATTATTCTAAGTTGCTTGACAAAGCTCTTGATGAAGGAAAAATTACAGCAAAATACTCAATGTTGGCAATGTCAGGAGCTCCAGGAACGGGGAAGTCATCTGTTATGAACCTTTTGCTAGATAAACCACCTCCAGAGAATCACGATAGTACTCCTGTGACTACTGCTCCTGAGATAAGGAAGGTAGAGACCACCAGTGTTATTACTGGATCTAGAGCCACTTCATCCAACATCCACTTTTGGGGCAAAGTAGATCGGTCATATTTCAAAGACATGCTTGCTAAGACAGTAAAAAGTGGGCTCCAGTCTACTTCATCTGAATCCATTACACTTCATAATGATGAGAGTGAGTCATCATCTGATGATGATGGATCACAAGATTCTTCTTCATCAATGGATAAAACACAATCTAATGAAGACACCTCAGTTCCTTCTCTCAAGTCACTTCCTCAACCTGTATCAGCAGTTGCTAATGAGATTGTGAAAGTCTTACCTATTGTAGATGAGTCACCTGAGGTTAATAACACCCACTGGATACACTGTATTGACTCTGGTGGACAAGCAGCATTCCTGGACATAGCTCCTTCATTGCTACGTTATAATCCAGTCAATATACTTACACAAAAGCTAAACGAGAAGCTTGATGACCAACCTAAATTCTATTTTAGCTTCAAAGGTCAACAAATTGGCATATCAGTGGAGCGACAGATTACCAATTTACAACTGCTTGAGTCTTCCTTTCGCTCGCTAGCATCCATAGATCAGCCTGACTTGCGCAAAATTCACGTTAAGTTTTCACATCCTAAGCCTTCCCTTCTTGTTCTTGGTACGTTTTTTGATAAAGTAAAGGAATGCGTGGGCGAGTCTCTGGAGGAAAAAAATGCTCGTTTGTGGTCTATATTAAAGCAGTTTACCGATGTGCGTGTAAATTATTGTGAAAGAGAAAAGCAGATAATATTTCCTCTCAACACAACTGCTAGAGGTGAGTATGAAAAGCAGATTGCCAAAAAAATTCGCACGATCGTATGCCAATCTTACATTGAAGCAGAAATTCCAGCTCGATGGTTCTTGTTTCAGCTTGAGTTACAGGATCTTCAGGAGACTACTGAGTCAATGGTTGTCAGTAAGAGGAAGTGCTTGAAAATTGGACTTGCACTGAAGATGGATCATAGAGACGTCGAGGCGGCGTTTATGTTCTATCACGATTTGATGATTTTCTTGTATTTTCCTGATGTATTACCTGATGTGGTTTTTCTTCACCCACAGCCGCTATTCAATAAGCTGTCAGAATTGATCAGCATTTCTTTCGCTGATGCTGTTGCTTACTTAGAAGAAATGAATATTATTCTACCATCAAATGCTCACAACCAACTTAAATGTGAAGGAACCTTTATGCGAGAGTTACTTGACTGCCTTTCAGAAGGTTTCACACCAGATTTCACAGCAGATGATTTCTTAAAGCTCATGGATAATAGATTTATCATTGCTCCTTTGCCTCAAAAGGGAAAGTTTTTTCTGCCTTCTGTGCTACCTACAACATCTCATTTGGATAATATTAGGGGTCCTTTTCTGAAACAGCTCGATTCTTTTGTCTTGACATGGGGTATGAAACCAATCCCACAAGGTCTCTTTCCTGCTTTCATAGTTAGTCTCCTCAAGCGACATGCTTCACCTCAATTCGATCTACATCAACCATCACAATTGGATGAAATACCAGAGGAATCAATGCAGTTTCGTAATGCCATTCAATTATCATGTATTGGTCCTGGTGGAAGTGTTTTACTAGTAGACTCGATTTATTGGTTGGAGATATATTACACTGGCCTCAGTATAAAATGTTCATCTTTAAAACAAGCTGTTCTTGAATGCATTGGAGATGTCATAATGAAATTCCAGTATAAACCGATTCTCTCTATACCTCAGGAACGTTTCCTATGCTCAATATGTCCAACTCCACCCAATCATCTTTGTCGTCCAAATGAAGATAAAGTAATTGTTACTTGTTGCAGAGATTCTCGCTTAACAGCAGACATTAACCCTTTACGACAGTTACCATGGATACAGGATGGATCTTCTGTCAGCAGTGCAAAACTACTGGGTTAGTTATAATATAGTAATAAAGCATTACAGAAATGTTATTGATTATATATATATAATATAAATTTAAAATTATGAAACATATAGAGTACTATATTTAATGTTGAATTCCAAATATATATCATTGGTGTTAATTCATTGACTATATCTTTCAATTAATTTCATTAGTCAGTCGAGTGTATACTTGCTAAGCACATATTTAACTTATTAATTTTAAAGCTCAGCATTTGTATGACCAGAACCATTTGTATCATTGTTATTGTATTTATTGATACCATCTAGAAAGTGTTTCATATAGTATGATATAGTTATATAGCAAATTTCATATCAGAATTGAATGTCATAGCTAATTGATGTCCTAGTTAATTACATTATAAAACAAAACAGTAAAATGCTAATAAGTCATGGCATTCTATATACCTATACTATTCTAACATATACTCCTATTTCTAGATATATCTGATATACTGAAGAAAGAGCCAAGTATCACTGATCTTCTTGGCCTGTTAACAGATATCAAGTATGAGTGGAAGAAAATAGGTTGGGCCTTGGAAGTTGGACGTGGTGTCCTAGGAAGTTGTACTCACAACAATGAAGATGATGACAACAAACTCTCCACAGTGATAGAAAGTTGGGTCGACACTATGGTTACCGATGTGACCTGGGAAACTGTTATTGCTGCAGTAGAAGGTCCTATTGTTAAACATAAATCCACTGCAGTGAAGATTCGTGATTTTCTAGCTAAGCCTGATGTGCATGCCAAATATCTTCGTAAAAAAGATTTTTCTCGACTTTAACTACTTTTATAAGTTTTTGCTCTAGCCCTTTATCACCTTTAATTGTTCTTTTTTTTAATTAAAATTAATAATTGCTATTGACTTATATTATGACCATTTGAGGTCATACAATGTTTCTTTATAATTGTGTAATTTTAATTTATTTTGATTCCTTTGTTTAGTATGACTTCATACTTTTTGTTGAAGTATGTAACTTAGGAGTTATCTTATTAGACAATATATTGTCCCTCATTCCAAATTCTTTGATTATTCCTTAGATTTAATTTTGGTTGACTTTGATTGTTTTTTTGATTAAATAAACATTTTGAAAAGTCTAACACTCTATTAAGTGGGAGCATATTCCAGGCTTATTACAATCTTATTTTAAAAGTATATGAATACTATATTCTAGTGTTATATGACTAGTACTGTTGTTCTAGGTTTATATCAAGCTTATTGGTCAGTATATATAAGAAATCTGTTATATAAAGGTTGATAAAGCTCAGGAATTGGAATAACCACTTTATTTTTTCTTTATACCAGGTTGCTTAAATACTTTATTACTAACTAAATTAACATTTCAACAAATTTTAAATAGATGATGTGAAATTGTTTTATTATAGTAAGTCATCACTTTCTTTTTTAAGACACATCATCTTCCCATTCTCCTTGATCAGTTAATGTTCCATGCTCTGTACTTACATCATTATGATCAACACTCCTTATCATTCACTTCTTGTATCTCATAAGAATAGGTTTGGTACATGGATTTCTAAGTTTACAGAGTGATCTATAGGCTGGTGGGTGTTGTACATAGACGTCTTTGATCTTTATTCTTCTGACATTATCTCTGAAGTAAAATTAGCCCAAAGCTCAGCTTCCTTCCTTTCTTTCACCATTTTGCCTTTACTTTAATAGCTCTGTGTACAAAAGTATTCATTACTAGTAGACAAATGAACAAATGACTACTACATACTTACAATTTGTTTTCTAGATCTATCCTGTTTGTTTTTTAATAAGAGTTGTCATGTGCTTGATCTTTTCCAAAAGAGTTTATGATACATTATATAGTCCCCTTCACAAAAAAATAATAAAATACTTCATCATTATTGTTAAACAAACTTACTTCTAATCATGTCATCATTGAATTTGTCACTACCAATTGCATGTATAATCTACTCAACAACCTTAGAATTGTGTTGACAGTTAATTCTGTGAATGTATAAAAATATTGTGACTGATGAAATGAATACTTATGCCTCTGAAGGATTCAGCTGATTTTCTTCATCAAACATAGAATGAACACATCGTATCTTACTGTAGAGTAAAGAGAATTAAGATACAAATTATATCCACAAACCTGCACATAGTATTTATTTAACATTAATGAGGTGGATGTTAACCTGTCACGAATCCTTGGTTTAATTTCATGTGTAGATGCAGAATTTTAACTTAAAACAGATGTACTTGATTTCATTTCATTTTGCAGTGACCTTTGCTGCTGCTCAAGGATGTCTATTTTTTCATGAATATTACCAAGCTTGATACAAACTTCAGCAAACTGGTTTTCCATGCTAGACTGAAAACTTTGAAGAATATCTATAACTATGTTGTTGTCAGTGGTCTACTGATGGGAAGACGTAGAAAAATGGTCAGGTTAATCAAGAGTTAACTTGAGTAAAATTTGCCCAGGTTGCCAATAATATTTGCACAATAGAGCAAACACAAGCAAAAATGTACATATATGAACAATAGTCAGTAATCAAAATAGACATTAAGATGCTGCCTTACTAACCACACCCTTAAGAATATTGTATATTCAGCATTTTGTATACTAAGTACAAAATGCTACACTACAAACATAATAATAGAACATTAATTAATATTAATCTAGTGCTGATTCTGTTGAATCAAGTTTACGTGTACATACATTGTAAGTGACCTGAGGGGCAATAATGACAATAAAATCAATGTTAATGTTTACTAAGACTCAATTATCAAGGCATACTTAAATATGACAACGACATAACAACAGTAATAGTAACACTTCACTACATTTGTACAAGCCTACCTAGTAGTTGAAATTGATCCATAAAAGCAACCAGTTGATGCAGGCGGTCTTACTGGCCTGCTGCTTTGAGAAAAAAATGACTTTGCGGAGCAAGAAGTATCCATGTACTAGTACTGACCTTTTCTCTCTGTCTAGGTCTTGATAAATCCATGACTCGCTGTCGTTCACAACCAGTAGTAAGGGTTGGATGCCACGATGTTTTCAATTTAAGCGGGAAATAATTAACACCAATCACCAATAATAATAACTATTATTTTAATTATTATAGTCTAGTACTAATATCTAACAAGAGTAGAATTTGCTCTTTTGTGCAGAGGATCTTGCTCCTACAGCTTTTTGTCGACACTTATAGGACAGATTTGGAGCTGTATGTCCTGGAAAGAGACAAGGTATGGATTTAAGAGATGAACAATCGAGAGAAGATGTAGTGAACATCAATTCACAAGAAAATCAACTTTTGACATAGCTACAAGTGGTGAGAGCTTGAGGAATCATCTCAACATGCTAACAATCATATCATGTAAGAGGATGATATAAAGATCAATGAAGAATATTCTGACAGCATATCTAACTCTAGTAACTCTACATCAAGTTTGGATGTTGAAATTTGGGATGAGAATAAATTAGAAGAGGAAAATAAAGGAGATGATATATCTACTACAGTAACTAATGTTTTGTCTGAAATGTCATTGGTAAAGCGTATTTTTCTGGCTATTAGATATATCTATAGTAAATGCTTACATTTTACTTAAACAAACATAAAAAGAAACAAAAATAAATGATTCATTTTGAGTTTTGTCATGAAATTATTTAAGACCTGACAAGACAACAGTAAATGTTGCATTCACTACCAGTGTCAAAACAAGTTCACAAAGATTGGATGAGAGACCACATGACAAACAAAGAAATTGTGTCATATGTACTATACTGAAGAAAGTGAAAACACCTCACACTTTTCGTAGGTGACACATGCTCAGATGAACTAACTTTGTGTCGTACCAACTGCTCTCAGTTATATCATACTTGTAAAAACTACTTTAGCTATAATGGTAATTGTAATGACCTTTTTCAGACTTTTATGTTAAACACAGCTAATCAAAACTTCTTTATTACAAATGGTATTATGGTTAACATCTAGATTTATCTGATATTGAAAATGTAAATGTTATAATTTCAGTTAGCATTGTAAACTGATCATCATTAGTTAATGGACGTTGGAGAATTTAGTTAAAATATTAGAAAGTGTAAATATTATCATTGTACATGGACAACGAATAATATTTTTACTGTAACTAACATCATGTAAATCCTAATTCCACAAAAGTAATGAATGTTCATATATAGTAAAAATACTCTTGTAATGTATATATGTATACATGTGAACTGTATGTATGTAATATTGTCATCTGATAGTATTGATATTTTGAATGGTATTTTAAAATACAGTGACACTATTTTATTTTTATGAGCAAATAAGGTATTTTATATCATGTATTATGTCATGTGATCTGGTGCAAAATTCTACTAATAACTGTTGAAATAATCAAATTTAGTATATGTATATATATATACTAGTGTTGTAAAAGTAATTTATTTGTATTTTAATTATTGTTATTGTAAAACATTTGTAATAATTATCGTTTTACTTATTAATTGTTCACAAAAACTCCAAAAATTTTAGTTTTAGTTATAGTTATAGGATTTCAGTTATTGTTATTATAAATCAATAAACAAAAGAAGATAAAGAATATACTACATGCTAAATATGCAAGTAATTCTTGTTATTTTTGATTAATTTTTCTCTTCCAAGGTTATTGCCACTTTCTTTTTTCAATACATGCTTTACACCATGACTTTTGGAATTTGCCAGTGCTGACTCATTTTTCCTTGTTATTTCCTTACCTTCTTGTAATAACTCCTCATATTCTTATCCATGTTTGCTTTTCAGGTGAGCTTTCAAGTTTGTACTGAACTTTCCTTTGAAAGTCGCCTCACAATGTTTACCATTTACGTCAACTCGGCACACAGTCTTTCTTAGAGTCACATCATACATAAAATAGTCCCAAACTGAGCTGGTTTTTGACCTTCCAGATTGTACTGCTGCTGTAGCCATCTTGATTAGAATGACATAAAGTATAGTCAAAAGAAAGTTGTGGGACAGACTGTCTCACAACTTGCTTTTGACCATTCAGTTTGATCATTGTGTTAATTGATTGTTATTTTAGTTTGTGTTTAACTGTTTACACATTTGAATAGTTAACTGATCTGATTGCGTGAAATCTGGAAATGAAATGGCTAAAATTCACAACTACTTTTGTGCAATTTTAGTGTTTGTTATTAATTGCAAATCAATGGCTGGTTAGTTTTATTAGTTATAGTTTGTTATTGTTAACAATATGATTTGGCCATTACAAAAAATAGTTTTAGTTTTAGTTATTGTTAAACAATTGCAACACTAATATATACATTATGATGATCTTCAATAGCGTTGCCAGGTCAGTATATTTTAAATTATTAAAAATACCTATGTTATATAGAATATATTATATGAGGGGTGTTGTTGAAATGTTCTTGCAGCACAAGCTATGGCCAAGTGCTTTATAATCATTCTGAACCACACCCTTCATGTAATTTAATAAGAAAACAGACGATGGTTATGTGACTTGTTATGTAAACCACATAACAAGTCACATAACCACTGTCTGTTTTCTTATTAAATTACATAGAACAGTGGTTATGTGATTTGTTATGTGGTTTGGCTAATAAGAGTCACTTAATGAAGACACAAAGAAATTTGAAAATTGTTTTATATATTTATAATTGTTATAAGTATTGGAAATAACAATGCAGTCATATCAATGACAACATATCAGTACTGCATGACAAATACAATAAATACAGTATACTAGTATTGGATATGACACAATATCAGTCCTTTGGATATACTAATTCATTATACTGCATGACTCAACATCACTGTTATGACTGTATTTAATGGAGTGCTATATCCATACTAATACTTTATATAATAGATTATAACATACATGAAAATATCAATATCAATTGGATCTCTACTTATACTTCAAGTATTGCATGATGTTCATATATGTACTGTTACAAGGAAATATGTGTCAATAAACAAAATATTGAAGATCGTTATAGTTACTAGAAAAGTCTAGACTGTCTGTCTTCTTGTACATGATATGTTAGTACATGTAACAAAAGCTGGTTACATTGACAGTACTGAAAGGTCACACAACTATATGGTCATTACTGATTAGTATTCAAAGAATATTTATCTATGTTGCTACATTTTATGAAGCTATCTATATACAAATTAACTTTGAATAATACATGTAACATGGAGGATATTAATATGACATTAATCTTCTATTGTTTAGTGGTACTAAATGACTAGCAGTTGTTTAAGCATTACTTTTAGGTATATGGAAATAGTTACCTGAAAATAACATCATAATTTTATTTTAATAAGCAGGCATTGTTTTTTAAAGATTAGAAATTTCGAAGGAATGCTTAGTTGAAAGCTATTGGTGTGCTGTTTATTGATAATGTCTTCAGTTACATTGAAGCTTCAGTTAATCATGTACACAATCAATGTGATCTATATAAAAATTGATAAACTAATTAATTACTAAGTGTTTCAGAGGTTAACATTTGATGTTAAAATCTATATCTTTTTATGTTGTAGATATCAGCAAAGTGTCACTAATTTAAAATATAATAGTAATTGATATTGTTGAACAACATCATATAGGTCTTTAAATATAGAAGAAGTTAACAGGAATACTTTTATGATAATTATTTCAAACAACAGTGTACAAATTGTTTAGCTTTCTTATTAAGAATCAACAAAAGTGGTCATTAGGGTTACTTCTAAAATAATCCAATTATTCCATTGTGTCACACTATACTTAACTGAAGGCATTGTCAATAATCACCAAAACAATAGCTTTCAACTAAGTATTCCTTCAAAATTCCAACATCCTAAAACAATGCCTGTTCATTGCAATAATAATACGATGATTTGTATTGACAGTAATTGCTGATTCAATGTTTACTGGAGTATAATACTTATGTTATATGCACTTCATTCTCATTTTCTTGTAATCAGTATAGTTCAGTTACATATCAAGTTGTTATATTAGACATTGTACCTATATTTTCACAGTGAGTCTTGTACATCAATGTGCATATGATGTTTATAGATATAATATCAAGTAGTATTGTGATTATTTCAGTAGTGTATACTATCATTGAGATATTGATTTTTCATATAACAGACTCAGTACAAATGTAACCTGTTTTATTATGACAAAAGGAAACTAAGGTTATTAAATAATCATTGTAAAAATTGATTAGTTGATTAGACCAATAATTCATCATTGCACTGCATATAATACATGAGGACAGACTGTAATTATACACACAACAAGTTATATTTAGACGATAGCCAGCTTCTATATGCAATGTAGTATATTTCCTTCTTATGTACTTTAGTAACAAGGATGTGTAGTGCATCTGTTGAGTGGTTACCTATTTCAATTTACACAATTATTATCAGTAAAATCTTGTCAACAATAGTGTATTATAAATTAATATAGAGTAGTGTTTACTAATTTTTGTCTCATTATTGCTATTTACAACAAAATCAAAATCAACTATAGAATAGTTAAGTCAATGTATTCACTTGTGTAATGTGACAGCCTCAGGAAGAAGACTATGTATGACTAAATAAAACCATGATCCAGATATATGTCACAACCATGTCTATATCTCACCTCATCATAGGAGTTTCCTAATGAGTTATTAATAATGGTAAATCACTCATAATGCTTATGAATATTTATCAACTGTGGTTGACCACAACAAAGTGTGTTTCAAATAAATTATTAACAGATTGTATAAAATCATTTGTTTGTGTATAGTACTGGTACATAGCATACATGTAGTAACATATCATATTATGATATTTATAACTGACATCAAATTAATACCAAAATTTGTATAATTGTAAGAAGTTTTCTCATCATTAATTCAGGCTTGTTTTACCTTACATTTACACATGTATTAGTAGTCTTTCCTGAATAGGTTAGTTTTGTTTGTTGAATGTACTACATTGACATGACATGATATGAGCTACTAACAATAGTCATAAGAGAGAGAATAAACAACATGAACCTCCACTGATATTGACCACATGTTATGATAGTACTTGTTTATGTACAATGTATAGTATACTGTTAGTTATCTAGTATTAACTTTATATTTCTTCCTTGTCAGTTTGGAAACACAGCATTACACTGGGCATCTAATGTTGAAATAGCAGAAATGGTAGTTAAAAGTAAGTCCAATATACATGCACTAAGTCAGGTTAGTGTTTAATATTGTAATTTAAACTTATTAGTACCTCATATTATGATTATAATTTAGTACAAAGTTAAGTTATGAGGATCTTATAAAACAAATTACTTGATTTATTTTATATGTTTAGTGGTTGATATTGTCAAGTCTTTATATTTCAATGTTATTATGTTTGTGTTTGTCTGTTACATAATATCTACATGAAGACTACAACTCTTGTGTAATGAAGATTGTACTACTCTCATTAAATTGTACTACAATAATTAAGTACAAAAGTAAGCACTAACTATAGCAAGCATTATTATACATCAATCTTAGGAATTTGAAAAAAATTATTAAATGTCATGTTAAGTATATATATGTCCATCAGTATTGGAAGAATGAAGTATTGGACTCCATGAATAATGAAAAAATGTTTTATAAGGACAAATAGTGTAGTCAGAATGAATTTCCATGATGCACACAGTGCTTACTGGTTTAGAATTATTGAAAGCTTTTTTCTATTATGTGTAATGTATGATATTTATGATTTATTAGTGATGGTAGCAAAGAGTCATCTCTTTTAATGTCCACTTAATAAAACAATGTTTTCATATGGACTGGTTTTGACATAATAAATTGAGATGATAAATTCATAGAGAACACATGATATGATCTTGACATCATATGTTGCATATAGCAATTCAACAAAGCATTCTATTCTTTATAATTATTGCTATAAATTTTTTAACTGAAAAAATCATCCTAATATATTTTTCAATGATGTAAATATTGCCATATAAGGTTTGGATTCTACAGAACTCCTTAGTTGGTAGCTATTGTTGTGTTACTTATAGACAATGCTTTAGTTACATTGAAGCTTTAATTAGTCACAGAAAAAATTGAATTTCTCTTTGTAACCTGAAATAAACTCATTACTTGATATGTGAGACAGAATTTTATTGTATGACCTGTAATTTCATTTCTGTTTCAATGCCTTAAATATCAATAAAGTGTAACTAAAATAATTGTAATGAATATAATTGCAATTGTTAACTGTCTGTCTACTCCTTGTATTTTATGTGTTAAATACATATAAAAAAGAACTGGTTATATTTTGACAATATTGAAAGATCATAACTATGTAGACAATTCTGATTACTATTAAGAATGGATTTGTCTACATAGCTATGTTTCATTGAGTTATCACTGTAACTGTTAACAGGACCTGTTATATAGAAAATGTTAATACAATATTAGTAGATCACATATGCAATCAATATGCTCCTTATAACAGTAAATAAACTCCTTATTTGTCATGTGTGTCAGAAATTAAACATACAAGGATTAATTACTGTAAATGATATATGTCAATAGTATAAAGGATACAAAGTAGTCATATTTACATAGATGCAAGTACACTATTTAGTACAAGTATGTGTAAAGATTGTATGATATGTCAAAGCAATTCACAGATACAAACAATTAAAATAGATCTATGAAAACTAATGTACAAGTTATAAAGTGTCACTAAATTGTAATATGATAATAATTATTATTGTTGAGTGACACAATGTAGCCCATTTTGTGAAAAAAAACAAAAGTCCCAAACTTATAGTGCTAACGTTAATGCATTTTAGTGCACACAGTATAGTGAAATAATCCTCCTCTAAGCTCCTTATTAAGAATAAATAAGAACTTACTATTAATGTATTGAGTTTTATAAACATAGACTCTAATATGACTTTCATGTGTCTTCACTACAAAGAAATGTAGACTGTTAGTGTCATGTACATGATCTGTTATTACTATACATATACTGTCAGTAATAATAGTAACACTACTAATTATAATATGATATACAACATATGTGGTAGTAATAATTATGATGGTATGTAAATAAACAAATGACTGATAACATAGTATTGAACAGATGTATAATATAAGCATACTACTTTCCTACATATGCATCTCTTATGCCCACAATGCCTCGTGTTTGAGCACAACAGGCTATCTTAGGACTTCTACTATAATTAGAAGTAATTCTACTGCAAATAGAAGCCTCAATGACACTACAATCAAATTTTGTCACGTACCACGCCCTTAATGAGCAATTTTTGCATAACATTGATAAGAGTTAATATAAAATTGAACTGTTATTATTCATCTGTGAGTCGATGGTAATTTCAATAATGCAGACATTTCAATAATGTCGTATATTTGATGAAAATTTATGACTAAAACTTATTTATCAACACTACTAAGACTTATACTAATGAGAAATTAATAGCCTATGAAGACACTGAAAATTATGTTATTGAATATGACTCTCTCAAAAATGGAGGAAGATTTTATTTAGGCATTTTTGAACAGTGCGATAAATCTATAAAATGAACAGAAATCTTGTTCAAAAATGTAAACTTTATAATGAGCACTGTATGTAAGTAAGGACCATACCTTTATGTCTATGTCATGGACAAATCCAAGTGCAACATCTCCATGATTCTTGAAAACACTGTACCACAAAGAAGTAATCATATGACTACTCACAGTCATGTATTGTATACAACTACTTCATGATTGAGTTTTAGTAATTGAAAAAAATGTTACAATTAAAGGAAATAGCAAGTTTCATGATAACAATCCCTACTGATTACAGTCTTTAACAGCAATATACATTTGACAGGGCAACTGTTGTTTAGTAAAAACCTGGGTACAAATGGATGACCATTTCTCTCTATTCATTGATCTTGATTTTTCAAGAACCATTAGCTGCTACAGTCCTTAACAACAGTGCTTTCTTATATGGTGGAGCTATGTATGTTGATAATGTAGTCCTCCCAGGTCACAGTAGATGTGCTATACAAATCAATAAACAAACTTTGTCTTTGGTAATACAGAATGTAGACCATGCTCTGACCTATGGTTGATTTCAATAATGGGATATACTCTATCTGGTCTGCTACTAGTAGCAATAATGCTAGCATTACCTCTATAACTATATCAGAAGGACCATTAGCTGGTATTGTAATAGCTATGAGTTTCCACTATTGACTACTTGGATAACAACAATTGGTTTGTATTCACTGCAAGAGTCTTTTTTTACCTCATAAACCTATTCTAGGTTTTCAATGTGTTTGTACAATGGAATGACACCAACTTTAAAAAATGGTATAAAATTTATTTATTCAGTATACTTGTAGTTTTTAGTAATAGAATTCATAATATATAGTCAACACTCAACTCGAGTCTCTAACAAAACTGCAGGTTACTCTGTACAAGACTTGGCTATTTTTATTCTTCTTGCCTTCTCCAAAGTCTTCATCACTTTTAAAAACATTATAGTTTATGTTTCTGTGGTACAGCACAAGATGAAACAGTAATAGTGTGGTAGGGTGATGGTAAAGTTAATTATCTCTCTAGTCCTTTACATATTGCTCTGTTTACTGTAGCTCTGACAAGTTTGTTGTTGTACATTATACCTTATATAGTGTTTGTTACTTTGGGTAGACATTGTATGAGATGGAAATTTGTTAATAAATACTTGCATCCATTTCTAGAGGTTGTTCAAGGTCCATACAAACAAGGAGAAGGTTATTAGTACAGAGTGAGGATAATAACTGTTGTATATGTCTATTTGATGTTGGCAGTCTTTAGAGTTACAATGTTAACTTAATGCTGTTTATGCAACTAATACCAGTTATTATATTGTGCCTCATTCAAACATCTATCAAACAATTTTGAAGTTCAAGACCAAACCATATTGACTCCTTTTGTGTAGTAACATTGATCATTCAGCTCCTGTTAGCTATTAGGTATTACTGGTTATCTTATGTAATAGCTTCATATAACTATATTATTGTTCATATTCTTTTTTGGTGTTTTAGTTTGTCAATGTTGGAAAAAGTGTAATTGCAAGTTCAGAAAAGAGAGAAGCTGTGATTGTGACTGTGTAGTTACCCCATCAAATAAAGAAGATGAAGAAATGAGACAAGTTTTGATAGCACTTCAAGATTAAATCAAGTCACATATAGTAGATATAAAGAACATTTTTATTCTATTATTACTGTGTGTAATTTTAAGTCAATTTTGGGTAGAAATGTAAATGAAAATATAAAAGGAGGCAAGCCACATCGTAGTAGTGTAGTTATCAATATCTGATCAGATGAAAATGACGAAATGAGACAAAATCTTTTTATTATTTACAGATTAAATTAGCAATGTTCCAGATCATTAATAGTAGTATCTTAATCATAATATATAGTATTTTAATATTCTATTCTGGGTATGTACATTTATACTTACACATAATTGGAACCTAAACAGTAAAATTATTATGTATTTGTAGTGCATACATTGAGACTTAAGTGGTCATGAAGATTTCATGATTATCAACACAAATATAAATTACTTAACAACCAATATTAAGGCTAAGTCAAAATCATCAATACAGGTTATCATGAACTAAATCAGTACTAGAATATGAAAATATTTCATCTGTTGTATGTTTTTATTTATATTTAAATACATGTTATAAACAAATTGACAAATGTTTAAGCTACAGTAAACAAAATATGCCATGGAATGGCATCTTGATTGTTTTGAGATATATAAAACTGTCAATGTTAGAACATGAACATATTATACAGGATTGATCTACAGTCCTTATAGCATTTTTTTCTACACATTAATAACATGGACATAGTACTTATATAAAGAAAATTTAAATTAAATGGTCCAATCATTGTTTTTATCTACTATGACTCCCATAGGAGACACCTCTTTCAGCATGAACCCAATATCTGTACAAAAACTGTTTCACACACTTTGTACGTTTTCCATAACATGATTAATTGGTCTTTATAGAGATCTGTTTATTAGTTACAGCATACCACAATACAAAGTCATTCAATATAAAAAGCAAAAAAATGTTAATATACAGCCATACACATAGTATTAGTTATGTGACTTGAAAAGTTAAATTAATTTATATAATTTATTTTTAGTGCAACAAGAAAATATAATTGATTGTTGTTTCGTAATTAACTACTGTGCTTGTCAAGAAGAATACAGCTGAAGAAAGTATAGTCTGTAGATAGTACCATTGAATAAACAGCTAATGTAAACTTAGGAACTGTAGATGTTTGGATACTGCTTTGTTGTAATTCTATCATCACTTATATAAGTATGATTGTTATACAGCTATAGTTTAAAATATTATATTATAGTCCTTACAGGATTTATAGAGATGACATAATCACATAGTCCAGTATTATTTGTAATTGTTTTTTTTTCAACACTTACCATTACTGAACGACTTTCTTCACATATTGTCAAATCAATACAAGTGATCAACTGTGGTACTGGTTATGTAGTGGTAATGTATTAATACCAAATAACTTGGTTCTTAATTTGACACGGAGGAACTATGTACTGTACAATATGATCTTTTTTGTCTTACTGAAAAAGTCAATAATATTAAATTAACAGGACTCACTGATGGAAAATCATCAATTAAATGTCTAAAACATGGAAATTCCTCTTCAACTACTGGTTTGGGATTTGTCAATATATCAGGTATTACTTTTAAAAGAATTGAAGCAACCTACATGTAATAGGAAAAATATCCTTTAAAACAACATGGCAGCTATAGTAGCTGCCATTCAGCTATGTATCTCATTTCTTGCTTCGAAGAAACACTAATGACGTGTATACGTGCACTGATTGACCTAAAGGGCTTAAATTGATGTGTCTACTTTTGTTTACCTATGTTAGTGATTGAAATGTAGAACGTTGCTAGCCTATTTTTAACACTTTTCAAAATGGTGACAAAGTTCCAGAAGACAACCCCTTGTGGGACTGTTTATACTACTCTTGGAAGCCTTGAGAATTTCACATCCAGAGTAATGTCTCCAGACTTTGCTAGTTATTTGAAAGTTCTAATTGATCAATATCATTCCAACTTCAAAGTATGCTCTCTGGTAGTATCTTTCACACCACAATTCTACTAAATGATCCACTTCCCTCGATTACTTACACAGTTAGTAACTCTATGTACCAGAGGTAGGAGACCATAACCTCCAAAGGGAGGGCCCACAACATTTTTTTGAATGACCATATTGGCTGTATTCACTGTATAGTTATCTGTATAATTATTAATCTCACAAGCATTTCCAAGCATGATTATAAGTATTATTTTCATGACATACATAGTAGGACCATTGTTTTCTAGCTGGTATATGAGAATGGAAGCAAGAATTCATGATTTAAGAGAGCTACAAAAATTAGTAATTGTTTTAAAAATGTACCACATTCAGTTACAAAAAGATACCAAATCTTTTTTTTTATGTACCAGCAGGGAAAAGCTCTTTTCATTTGAAGATTTGAAATGTGGACCCTGTAAGTAAATAAATATTATTTATTACACATCCCAACAGTTCAATCTCTACTCTGTCTCATGTACATACTCTAAGCATTGTTATATAGTAAGTATTAACAATCATCTACATGTTTATCAAATATCTCATTCTCATTCTTATTTTCTTGTAATGCTATCTTCACTTTGTAATAAATACACATTTTGTTCTTATATAATAATGGTGATAGACACCTGGACATTACTGTTTAAAGTACTATTATTTCGTAAGTATTTTATGTTTTCTTAATGTTGTGATAAATAATTATAATATTTATTGTATAATTGAATTTGTATTCTTTATTTAAAAATGTTAACTTCTCTTCAATTAGTGTTTTATATATGCCTTCCAGTTGATACATATTTGTACTAAACAACCATCATTTTCAATGAAATAATCATTAATGAAAGTCATTGCTGATCTGGATGCATGATTCAATCATATAACTCTTTTAAGTTATGATAGTGTCCTGTAAAAGCAAAACATGCAAACTGAGAGTTTGCTGCTATAACAATTTATGTTAATATAAATGTTATATTTTCAGTACAAGTAAACTAAAGCTCAAGAAAACAAGTAAGAACTTTAATAAAGAATGAAAAAGGGAATATTTCAAGAAGTTGAGTTCAATAATTTTCCACATCGCTGCCAAATGTTCCAAATTGACTGACAACAAATCTATGGCACAGACAGAAAATAACATTTGAATTAAACAAATCTATTTATCATTCATCTAGTTGCTAATAATAAGACATATGTCAATTATTTAATGTCACATACACTTCTTTCTCTACATATCACAATTTTACAACTCCCTATTAGTGTACATCAGTTTATTGATAATCATTATATTACACTCATTACTATTGTATAATTACATGTACTTATTTTCATATGAAAGAACCTCTTGTTGTTATTACTAACAATAGTACTGATTTCATTTAAAGGCAATCTATAACTTTTGTAAATAGTTATTGAAATATACTTTATAATATAAAGGTCACTATTTTGTTACAGATTATCATAAACTTGTTCCAAAGGCTTGTCTAAAACAAAGAAGCAGTCATTTACTGTGTCAATTGAAAGGATTGTTTATGTGGTATTAACAATGCTAGTGTATAAGGATTGTAATTTACTCTATTTTCAACTAGTTTACACAGTCTGTATGCCAAGTTAACAAATTTGATAACCAGTTTACACTCAATTGTACCATTAGGTCTACAAACTCATGTACTATATATGTACTATGTAAACAGGGCTTCTGATTGTTTACAAATGCCATTACACAATTCTATATGTATCTACATTAGTCTAGTACTTATACTAATAATGTCATTGAACTAACTACAATGAGTGATATCTAGTCTTGGGATAATGACAATAGATACTTTAATTCATCTCACTACCAACTCAAAAACCTTCACATTGTCATAGCTACAAAACATAACAACACAGTTATATCATCAACTGTATTATTCTCCTTGAGATGATCTAACTCTTCTTTATCAGGACAAGTTATTTTTTTAATTAAAACACAAAAGACACTCAATAGCAAAGCTTATATAAAGAGCATCAAAAACAATAGAATAAAATAAAATAGGAGGTGAAGGATTTATGATAAGTGATGATATTAACAGGTGAATGAATGATAAATATGAACAATATGTATGCTATATTCCTGATAATTTTAAAGTAAACAAGAAATATTTTGCTTGAACTGCAGAGTTCAGATCATTGAATGATGAGGGAAGGAAATTCCACAGGGAGAAAGGACTGGTAAGGAAGAAGTTGAGGATAGTAGAAGATCTGGAGAAGGGCAGATTCAGGTTTAAAGGGTGGGAACAACATATATTGTAAGAGGACTGGTTTTGAAATGAAAATGAGCTAGCAGGAATATAGAGCTTACTAAAGATGAACTTGTATAAAAGGACAAGCTTGGATGTTGTTCTACAGGAGGATAGAGAAGGAAGATTGAAGATTTTTAGAAGTAGAGGATAATCAGAGGTCCAATTTTGAATGCAGAGTTTTAGGGCAAAATGTTGATTTTTTTCCAATTTGTTGATGCTAGAAATAGAATATGGATCCATACAAAGGAGCTGTACATAAGGATGGGAAGGATTAATGTCAAATACAATTTAATAAGAACAGAAGAAGAATTTTAGTAAAATTGACAATAGTTGTAGCCAAGCAGTTTCTTGGCCTTAGAACAGGTTTCATTGATGTGAGTAGACCAGGAGAGGTTAGAGTAACACCTAGGTACTTAAATGAAGAGACTAATTCTAGAGGTGATCCATCAAGGAAAAGAAAAGGAAGAGTAGCAAAGGATGTAGGAGACTTCCTGGAAATGAACATGTATTTGGTTTTTCAGTGATTATAATAGTTAGGTGTTTAGATTTGACCCAGGAAGAGAGAATATTAACGTTAGATTGAGCAAGTGAAAATTCATAGGATGATTTGAAGGGATACGATAGAAGGATGTCATCAGCATATAGGATGATGGATGAAGTTGAGGAGAAAGGTAACTGGAATATGTCATTCACATACAAAATGAAGAGATTCAAGTCTTGAGGAACGCCAGATAAGACGGTAGACTTAGAAGAGGAACAGCCATCAACAACAACCTGCTGAGATTGAAGTGTGAGATAGCTTTGAAGCCAAACCATAAGGTGATGAATAATGTCATATGAAAAAAGTACATCAAGAAGGTGTTGGTGTGGAACTGAGTCAAAAAAACGTTGCACAGATAGAGTACCCTTTATCCAAATGACATTCCAAGGTTCCTGGAATGCTATTTCATAGTAGACCACAAGACTGAAGTTATGGATGATTTCTTAATCATCAAGGACATCAATCAATCTTATGATCCCATTATGAACACTGGTCATTATAATATATGGTACATATAATACATTTACTTTGTTTTATTACTATATCATTTCATGAACATGTAAATATATAAATGTATTGTAAATACATGTAGGTTCTTATGCATTTTAAAAAGTCCAGTTTATCATAACTTAGGTATGTATTGATCACAAAATGAACAGGTTATTACACATAATGTCACATTGAGTACTTCATTATGTTGTGAGTTGTATCTTGAGTACTGGACCTAATAGATAAAAGGATAGATAAAAGTGTTAACAACAAAAAAATGGACAAAAAGACGAAAGACGAATAAAAGAATTATGGATTGATTATAAAAATGTAGCAACAAATATCAAAATGGTAATATTACATGCAAACAAATTTCAAACAAGTACTTGCATACAAATTGTTACTATGCAGCCATCTTGAATAGGATGTTATTTAAATTCAGTAGGTAACAAGCTCAATTATTGATCTTTATGATTACATTGTCTTACTGGAAATGATAAATACAAAATAAACAATTCTATAGAAATGTTTGTTCAAAATTTGTTTACACATTAGGTACCATTTTTGTATTTATGGTCACAAATATACATATAGTAACAAGTACTAATATACACATAGATAGATGAAGCAGATAAAAGGATTACAATACCTTTATAAATTGTATATATCTTAAAAGAACTACTACTTTCTTAGTATCAGTAGTATCACTAGTGCATTATACCTTCCTGTAGAATAAAACACTCATAATGAATTGATGATAAAGAGAATAATATAACAGTTAAGGTGGGTACACAAAAATACACTTGTATATGTACCAACTTGCATTCTTGGCATTGTGTCATGTAGCATAGTGTAGTGCCAATATTGTTCAAATAAACAAGCAGACTCATGTCAAGTAAAAATCCACCTCGTTATTATAAAGTCAATTATTGCAAAATGGAGACTGAAGTGTTGCTGCTTGCTTTGCTTTACAGATAATGAAGAAGGCAATAGAAATAAAGAACAAGGTGGGTGTGTCCTGTATTTATTCAATGTCTCCAACAAGGAGAGTTTCAGTTTCAGTTACCTGGTTAGCCACTTATTGTTATGTGTTTTCTCTTGGTCTTGGATCCTTGTAGCTTTGGCTAGATACTTGTTACAAGCAATGAAAACAACAAACAGCCTCAATAAGTTTCTCGTCTACCATAAAACACAT
>OY848918.1:16101505-16161707 GCA_963693285.1 Xestospongia muta
AGTATTATAACTTGTGGGTGTGATTTACAAGGACAACCTTCTCTATTTTCCGTATAAGGTAAAGTCTGATCATTTTTTTAGTATTATTATATTATCTGTAGAGGTAATGTTTTCATTCTGATAAACTGTGTGTTATAATTGTTTGGGTCATGAGATGTCTTGTCTTATTCTATCCATGATGTTTTATTTTCCCTCTCTCTCTCTCTCTCTCTCTCTCTCTCTCTCTCTCTCTCTCTCTCTCTCTCTCTCTCTCTCTCTCTCTCTCTCTCTCTCTTCTCTTTCTCTCTCTCTCTTTCTCTCTCTCTCTCTCATAATTAGATTCATTGCAAACAGAGGACATCAATTACCATATGGACTAACAGTATTATAGCTTGTGAGTGTGGTTTACAAGGACAACATTGTCTATTTTCCGTATAAGGTAAAGTCTGATCATTGTTTTAGTATTATTATTATTATATGTAGAGATAATGATTTCATTTTAGTAAACTGTGTGTTATAATTGTTTGGGTCATAAGATTTCTTGTGTTATTCTATCCATGAATTTGTATTTTCCTTCTTTCTTTCTCTCTCTCTCTCTCTCTTTCTCTCTCTTGTTCTCTCTCATGCTAGAATCAGCCTGAACAGATGACATCTATTAGCAGCTGCACTGACAGTATTTTAAGTTGTGGGTGTGGTTTACAATGACAACATTGTCTTTTTTCCATATAAGTTAAAGTCTAATCTTTGTTGTTGTAGTATTATTATTATATGTAGGGGTAATGATCTCTTCTACTTTACTCTCTCTATCTCTGTCTTCTAAGATTTGTTTATAATCGTTACTAGCTATTATAATATTATTGATGGACTCATATGTATATTAAATATGGTATCAAGGACAAATCATACTAAAATATATCATAGATCTTTGAATACCAAGTGCAATATATTGTTTTATAGTTTTTAGTTTTCTTATTTTGGAAATATCACAATCATAATAGGTTCGATATCAAATTTTACATTGATGTCTGCAAAGATCACGCAGCTAGTACCAACAATGAGCTAACACTTGATTACTTTAATTTTGAGGAATTGTTAACATCATTACAATTAGCTACATGTCACCTAATTAATAAATCAAGTTATTAAGTTTGATTACACTATCTACATATCCCTAACAATGCAAAGCCTTGTATCACATCACATTGTGTATGTCCATCAACTTATGAACACAGTACATGCACAACACATGAATGTGACATGTCACAATGTAAGGATAGAATTGATTTCTATCTTGTTGTTCCTAGCAATGTATTTAAGTCAATCAGATTTCAATTAACATGTGTTCACACATACCAATGTGTTTTATGGCAGACAAGAAACTTATTTAAGCTGTTTGTTGTTTTCATTGCTTGTAACAAGTATCTAGCCAAAGCTACAAGGATCCAAGACCAAGAGAAAACACATAAAAATAAGTGGCTAACCAGGTAACTGAAACTGAAACTCTCCTTGTTGGAGACATTGAATAAATGTAGGACACATCCACCTTGTTCTTTATTTCTATTGCCTTCTTCATTATCTGTAAAGCAAAGCAAGCAGCAACACTTTAGTCTCCATTTTGCACTAATACAGTTTATAATAATGAGGACAGAGTTTTAGTTCACATGAATCTGCTTGTTTATATGAACACCATTGAAGCTACTCTATGTGACTCGATGCCAAAAACGCAATACGATGCCTATACAAGCATAGTTTTGTGAACTCAACTGTTATATTATTCTCTTCATCATCAATTATAGTGTTTTAATTACAGAAAGTTACAATGTACTAGTGACACTACTGATGCTAAGAAAGTACTAGTTCTTTTTAAGATACATACAGTTTACAAAGGTAATATAATCTTTTTATTTACTTCATCTATCTATGTATCTGTTAGTACTGTATAGTATGTGTCTATTTGTGACCATAAATACGAAAATAGTACCTAACGTGCAAAGAAATTTTGAAAAAAAAACGCTTCTATAAAATTGTTTATTATGCATGTGTCCTGTCCAGGAAGACAATGTAATCATAAAGGTCAATCATTAATCTTGTTACCTATTGAATGTTAATAACCTCCCTATTCAAGATGGCTGCATAGCAACGATTTTTACACAAGCATTTGTTTGAAATTTGTCTGCAGTAAGATACCATTTTTGCATTTATTAATACATTTTTAAAATTAATCATTAAATCTTTTATTCAACTTTTTGTCTTTTTTTCTGTTTTTAATCCATTCATCTATTCATTTATCTATTAGGTCCAGTTTAATGTTAACTCAAGATACAACTCATGACATAATGAAGTACTTAATTTGACATAATGTATAATGATCTGTTCAATTAGTGAACAATACATACTTAAGTTATGATAAACTGGACTTTTGAAAATACACAAGAACCTACATGTACATACAATACATTTATATATTTACATGTTCATTAAAAATAGTAATAAACAAAAAGTATATATGTTATATATAACAACCATGATAATAAGAAGTGTTCATATTGGAATCATAAGATTGATGTCCTTTATAATTAAAAATTCATCCATATCTTCATTCTTGTGGTCTACTGTGAGATAGAATCCCATTAACTCTGGGATGCTTTTGATTAGCTTGTCCTGATATGGAAGAGTTAGATCAATTTAAAGAGAATAAGACAGGTGATGATATATAGCTGTGTTATTATGTTTGTAGCTATGATAACTTAAAGGTCTTTGAATTGGTAATAAGATGAATTAAACTATCTATTGTTATTGTCTCAAGACTAGATATCATTCAAAGTATATAGTTAGTTCAATGACATTATTAGTAACAACTGTAGGTACTAGACTAATGTAAATACAAATAGAATTGTGTAACTGGATTTCTAAACAACCAGAAATCCTGTTTACATAGAGTACATAGTACATGTACCTCTAAACTGGCTTTATTATAGCTCAAAATAGATGAGTTGAAAAACTTAATGATACACCTGAGTGTACAAGCTGGTTATCAAATTTGTTAACTAGTCATGTACATAATTACAACCCTTATATACAAGTGTTGTTAATACCATATAAACAAACCAGTATACTTATAGTACACTCCTATTGTATAATTATATACACTTAACTTGAAACTACATATTGAAACATATAAACTATTTCCATAAACCACTCCTTTTTTATCTGCTTTTTCAAACTTCAATCAATTGAGAGAATATGTTATGATGTTTGCTTTGTTTTAGACAAGTCTTTGAACAAGTTTATGATAACCTGTAACAAAATAGTGACCTTTATATTATAAAGTATATTGCAATAACTATTTACAAAAGTTATAGATTGCCTATAAATGAAATCAGTACCATTGTTAGTAATAACAACAAGAGGTTCTTTCATATGATAATAAGTACATGTAATTATACAATAGTAATGAGTGTAATATAATGATTATCAATAAACTGATGTACACTAATAGGGAGTTGTAAAATTGTGACATGTAGAGAAAGAAGTGGGTGTGACATTAAACAATTGACATATGTCTTATTATTGGCAAGTAGATGAATGATAAATAGATTTGTTTAATTTAAATGTCTTTTTCTGTCTGTGCCATAGATTTGTTGTCAGTCAATTTGGAACATTTGGCAGCAATGTGGATAATTATTGAACTCAACTTCTTGTAATATTCCCTTTTTCATTCTTTATTGAAGTTCATACTTGTTTCCTTTAGCTTTAGTTTAGTTGTACTGAAAAAGTAATATGTTATATTAACATAAATTGTTACAGCAGCAAACTCTCAGTTTACATGTTTTGCTTTTACAGGACACTATCATAACTTGAAAGAGTTATATGATTGAATCATGCATCCAGATCAGCAATGACTTTCATTGATGATTATTTCATTGAAAATGATGTTTTTTAGTACAAATTATGTATCAACTGGAGGGCATATATAAAACACTAATTGAAAAGAAATTAACATTTTTAAAAAAAATACAAATTCGATTATACAATAGATATTATATTTATCACAACATTAAGAAAACATATAACACTTATGAAATAATAGTACTTTGAACAGTAATGTCCAGTTGTCCATCACCATTATAATATGAGAACAAAATGTGTATTTATTACAAAGTGAAGATAGCATTACAAGAAAATAAGAATGAGAATGAGATATTTGATAAACATGTAGATGGTTGTTAATACCTTCTATATAACAATGCTTAGAGTATGTACATGAGACAGAGTAGATATTGAACTGTTGGGATGTGTAATAAATAATATTTATTTACTTACAGGGTCCACATTTCAAATCTTCAAATGAAAAGAGCTTTTCCCTGCAGGTACATAAAAAGAAGGATTTGGTATCTTTTTGCAACTGAATGTGGTACTTTTTTAAAACAATTACTAATTTGTGTAGCTCTCTTAAATTATGAATTCTTTGCTTCCATTCTTATATACCAGCTAGAAAACAATGGTCTTACTATGCATGTCATGAAAATAATACTTATAATCATGCTTGGAAATGCTTGTGAGATTAATAATAATACAGATAACTATACAGTGAATACAGCCAATATGGTCATTCATAAAACTGTTCTGGGCCTCCCTTTGGAGGTTATGGTCTCCTACCTCTAGTACATAGAGTTACTAACTGTGTAAGTAATCGAGGGAAGTGGATCATTTAGTAGAATTGTGCTGTGAAAGATACTACCAGAGAGCATACTTTCAAGTTGGAATGATATTGATCAATTAGAACTTTCAAATAACTAGCAAAGTCTGGAGACATTACTCTGGATGTAGAAATTCTCAAGGCTTCCAAGAGTAGAATGAAACAGTCCCACAAGGTGTTGTCTTCTGGAACTTTGTCACCATTTTGAAAAGTGTTAAAAATAGGCTAGCAACGTTCTACATTTCAATCACTAATATATGTAAACAAAAGTAGACACATCAATTTAACCCCTTTAGGTCAAACAATGCATGTATATAAGTCATTAGTGTTTCTTCGAAGCAAGAAATGAGTTGCATAGTTGAATGGCAGCTTCTATAGCTGCCATATTGTTTTAAAGGATACTTTTCCTATTACATGTAGGTTGCTTTAATTCTTTTAAAAGTAATACCTGATATATTGACAAATCCCAAACCAGTAGTTGAAGAGAAATTTCCATGTTTTAGATATTTAATTGATGATTTTCCATCAGTGAGTCCTGTTAATTTAATATTATTGACTTTTTCAGTAAGACAAAAAAGATCATATTGTACAATGCATAGTTCCTCTGTGTCAAATTAAGAACCAAGTTATTTGGTATTAATACATTACCACTACAAAACCAGTACTACAGTTAATTACTTGTATTGATTTGACAATAATTATGTGAAGAAAGTCGTTCAGTAATGGTAAAAGTTGAAAAAACAATTACAAATAATACTGGAATATGTGATTATGTCATTTCTATAAACCCTGTAAGGACTATAATATAATATTTTAAACTATAGCTGTATAACAATCATACTTATATAAGTGATGATAGAATTACAACAAAGCAGTATCCAAAAATCTACAGTTCCTAAGTTTACATTAGCTGTTTATTCAATGGTACTATCTACAGACTATACTTTCTTCAGCTGTATTTTTCTTGACAGGCACAGTAGTTAATTAATAAACAACAATCAATTATATTTTCTTGTTGCACTAAAGATAAATTATATCAATTAATTTAACTTTTCAAGTCACATAACTATTACTATGTGTATGGTTGTATATTAACATTTTTTTGCTTTTTATATTGAATGACATTGTATTGTGGTATACTGTAACTAATAAACAAATCTCTATAAAGACCAATTAATCATGTTATGGAAAATTTACAAAGTGTGTGAAACAGTTTTTGTACACATATTGGGTTCATGCTGAAGGAGGTGTCTCTTATGGGAGTTATAGTAGATAAAAACAATGATTGGACCATTAAATTTAAATTTTCTTTATATAAGAACTATGGTCCATGTTATTAATGTGTAGAGAAAATACTATAAGGACTATAGACCAATCCTGTATAATATGTTCTTGTTCTAACATTGACAGTTTTATATATCTCAAAACAATCAAGATGCCATTTCATGGCATATTTTGTTTACTGTAGCTTACAAATTTGTCAATTTGTTTATAACATGTATTTAAATATGAATAAAAACATACAACAGATGGAATATTTTCATATTCTAGTACTGATTTAGTTCATGATAACCTGTATTGATAATTTTGACTTCACCTCAATATTGGTTGTTAAGTAATTTATATTTGTGTTGATAATCATGAAATCTTCATGATCACTTAAGTCTCAATGTATGTACTACAAATACATAATAGTTTTACTGTTTAGGTTCCAATTATGGGTAAGTATAAATGTATATACCCAGAAATAGAATATTGTAATACTATATATTATGATTAAGATACTGCTATTAATGATCTGGAACATTGCTAATTTAATTTGTAAACAATAAAAAGATTTTGTCTCATTTCATCATTTTCATCTGATCAAATATTGATAACTATACTACCACAATGTGGCTTGCCTCCTTTTATACTTGCATTCACATTAATTTTCTACCCAAAATTGACTTAAAATTACACAAAGTAATAATAGAATAAGAATGTTCTTTATATCTACTATATGTGACTTGATTTAATCTTGAAGTGCTATCAAAGCTTGTCTCATTTCATCATCTTTACTTGAAGGGATAACTATACAATCACAATCACAGCTTCTCTCTTTTCTGAACTTGCAATTACACTTTTTCCAAAATTGACAAACTAAAACACCTAAAATGAATATGAACAATATAGTTATATGAAGCTATTACATAAGATAACCAGTAATACCTAATAGCTAACAGGAGCTGAATGATCAATGTTACTACACAAAAGGAGTCAATATGGTTTGGTCTTGAACTTCAAAATTGTTTGATAGATGTTTGAATGAGGCACAATATTAACTGGTATTAGTTGCATAAACAGCATTAAGTTAACATTGTAACTCTAAAGACTGCCAACATCAAATAGACATATACAACAGTCATTATCCTCACTCCATACTAATAACCTTCTTCTTGTTTGTATGGACCTTGAACAACCTCTAGAAATAGGTGCAAGTATTTATTAACAAATCTCCATCTCATACAATGTCTACCCAAAGTAACAAACACTATATAAGGTATAATGTACAGCAACAAACTTGTCAGAGCTACAGTAAACAGAGCAATATGTTGAGGACTAGAGAGATAATTAACATTACCATCACCCTACCACACTATTACTGTTCCATCTTGTGCTGTACCACAGAAACATAAGCTATGATGTCTTTAAAAGTGATGAAGACTTTGGAAAAGGCGAGAAGAATAAAACTAGCCAAGTCTTGTACAGAGTAACCTGCAGTTTTGTTAGAGACTCGAGTTAAGTGTTGACTATATATTATGAATTCTATTACTAAAATCTACAAGTATACTGGAAAAATAAATTTTATATCATTTTTTAAAGTTGGTGTCATTCCATTGTACAAACACATTGAAAAACCTAGAATAGGTTTGTGAGGGAAACAAAGATTCTTGCAGTGAATACAAACCAATTGTTGTTATCCAAGTAGTCAATAGTGAAAACTCATAGCTATTACAATACTAGCTAATGGTCCTTCTTATATAGTTATATAGGTAATGCTAGCAATATTGCTACTAGTAGCAGACCAGATAGAGCATATCCCACTATTGAAATCAACCATAGGTCAGAGCATGTTGTACATTCTGTATTACCAAAGACAAACTTTGTTTATTGATTTGTATAGCACATCTACTGTGACCTGGGAGGACTACATTATCAGCATACATAGCTCCACCATATAAGAAAGCACTGTTGTTGAGGACTGTAGCAGTTAATGGTTTCTGGAAAATCAAGAGAGATGAATAAAGAGAAATGGTCATCCATTTGTACCCAGGTTTTTACTAAACAACAGTTGCCCTGTCAAATGTATATTGCTGTTAAAGACTGTAATCAGTAGGGATTGTTATCATGAAACTTGCTATTTCCTCTAATTGTAACAACTTTTCAATTACTAAAACTCAAGCATGAAGTAGTTGTATACAATACATGACTGTGAGTAGTCATATGATTATTTCTTTGTGGTACAGTGTCTTCGAGAATCATGGAGACGTTGTGCTTGGATTTGTCCATGACATAGACATAAAGGCATGGCCCTTACTTGCTTACAATGCTCATTATAAATGTTACATATTTGAACAAGATTTCTGTTCATTTCATTAATTTATTGCACTGTTCAAAAATGACTAAATAAAACTTCCTCCATTTTTAAGAGTCATATTCAATAACAGAATATTTAGTGTCTTCATAGTCTATTAATTTCTCATTAGTATAAGTCTTAGTAGTGTTGATAAATAAGTTTTAGTCTCAATACATTTTCATCAAATATACAACATTATTGAAATGTCTGCATTATTGAAAATACCATCGACTCACAGATGAATAATAACAGTTCAATTTTATATTAACTCTTATCTGTGTTATGTAAAAATTGCTCATTAAGGGCGTGGTACGTGACAAAATTTGATTGTAGTGTCATTGTGGCTTCTATTTGTAGTAGAACTACTTCTAATTATAGTAGAAGTCCCAAGATAGCCTATTGTGCTCAGCCACGAGACATTGTGGGCATAAGAGATGCATATGCAGGAAGGTAGTATGCTTCTATTACATATCTGTTCAATACTATGTTATCAGTAATTTGTTTATTTACATACCATCATAATTATTACTACCACATATGTTGTATATCATATTATAATTAGTAGTATCACTATTATTACTGCCAGTATATGTATAGTAATAACAGATCATGTACATGACACTAACAGTCTACATTTCTTTGTAGTGAAGACACATGAAAGTCATATTAGAGTCTATGTTTATAAAACTCAATACATTAATAGTAATTTCTTATTTATTCTTAATAAGGAAGCTTAGAACAGGATTATTTCACTATATTGTGGGCACTAAAATGAATTAACATTAGCACTATAAGTTTGGGACTTTTGTTTTTTTTCACAAAATGGGTTACATTGTGTCACTCAACACTAATAATTATTATCATATTACAATTTAGTGACACATTATAACTTGTACATTAGTGTTTATAGATCTATTTTAATTATTTTTATCTGTTAATTGCTTTGTCATATCACACAATCCTTACACATATTTGTACTAAATAGTGTACTTGCATCTATGTAAATATGACTACTTTGTATCCTTTATACTATTGACATATATCATTTACAGTAATTAATCCTTGTATGTTTAATTTCTGACACACATGACAAATGACGAGTTTATTTACTGTTATAAAGAGCATATTGATTGCATATGTGATCTACTAATATTGCATTAACATTTTCTATATTACAGGTCCTGTTAACAGTTACAGTGATAACTCAATGAAACATAGCTATGTAGACAAATCAATTCTTATTACTAAACAGAATTGTCTACATAGTTATGATCTTTCAGTATTGTCAAAATATAACCAGTTCTCTTTTATACAATAATATACAAGGAGCAGACAGACAGTCTTGAATTTTAACAATAACAATTGCAATTATATTTATTACAATTATTTCAGCTACACTTTATTGATATATAAGGCATTGAAACAGAAATGAAATTAATCATCATATGGTAAAATTCTGACTCACATATCAAGTAATGAGTTTATTTGAGGTTACAATAAGGAAGTTCAGTTTTACCATCTCAATTTATTATGACAAAACCAGTCCACGTGAAAACATTGTTTTATTAAGTGGACATTAATTTTGTATGACTCTTCTATATGTATCCATTTATGCCTGTATCTATTAACCTAAAGAAAGTCTGCAACAGCATTCCACATCCTATTTTACTACTTAAACTTGATAACATGGGGCTTGATTTGTTACTATTTTATTTATCTGGTCATGTACAATATATTGTCACTAATGGTGTTTGTTCAAAAAAACTACAAGTCACTTCAAGAAATACTTTAATGGTCAGTACTGGATCTCTAATTATTATTTCTAATTTATATAGATAATATTAATACTCTTCCCTTCTCTTCTGAAAGCATAATACATCTCCACATTTATGACAAACAAAAGAATTGTTAAAGCCAATTAATATATATGATATAGTGTATAAGCTTGCAATCTAATTTAAGAGGCAAACACAAAAAAAATAAAGATTTAAAAGGCAAACTATACCTAAGAAAAGATGAGAAATCAAGGGAAAACTAAAAATAGAAATTTGATATTACAGACCTTTACACAAGTCATAAGTTATAACAAAGGGTATAGTTGGTTGTAATAATGAAACTATATTATTATAATCTGTTTAAATAATCATAACAATTATACAAATGTTAGCTAATGATAAAGATAATAGAAACTTTAATATAATATAGTTATTGTTGAGAAAATGATTCTTATAAACGCTTGTGCTGAACACCTCATATATTTATTTGTGTTTGTAAGTCATTACTAACTACTGGCATCACTAAAGATTTGCTTTATAAGCTGTTAGATTATAACTATTAAGATATATTTATATACATATTTCTCATGTACGGAGACACTTAATATTTCTTTGCCAAAGTTACAAAAACTTGATTATAGTCTACTGTATAATGATTCCTTTTTATTTTTATTGGATTTATTAAATGAACCTGTTTTTTGTATTTTTTAATGTTAGTGGTAATGTTCACAGGTAATTGTGCCACTTATGCAATAATGTAAACATTATCATATATAGTCATATTTGATTCTGTTATATAAACAAAATGTAGTAGTATGTTAATTAATGGTATATTAAATGTATATACATACAGTTAATAGTTTAGCAGAGATCCTATCTGAAATCAAAACATCAGTCATTACAGCAAATGGTTAATGCAAGTTAGTAGATATTTCCATCTATGTACTCAGAAATGGTCTTACTATTACAATAACCATGAAACATATTATATACATCCATACCAGCCAAGAATCAAGAAGAATTTTGATTTATTGTCTACAATTACTATCTTGTTCCATTAAACAATGTACCTTACTATTTTTATGAATGGATAGATACAGACAGTTTGAGGGATTTTATAGACTATTTAATATATAATTGAATAATTGTAATGAGTACAGGAACAGATAAACATGTTAATAATTGATTAATTAATGAATCCATGTGCATGGGTAGTTTATGGTTCATGTTACAGACATACTCTATTTGCGTTTGTAGACAAGAGTAAGGTTGATATAATTGTGAAGTTATGTATTCATACATGTAGACTAGTGACTATTTATAGTTCGAAATAAGCCTTTAAACTTTCATGACCTCTAATGATGAGTTGTGGATATATGATGTTTAGATAAATAGTCAAAATGAGAAGTAAAGTTCTGTTCATCACATTAAGTGTAAAGGTACAACAGATCAATAATTGATTGTAAAAGACCAAACACTAACTTTAATATATTGTAACAGTGATACTAAAATAACAGAAAATTAATTGTAAATATAAAAAATAACAGTGTAATAATGGATAACAAAAGTGTATAATTTTCAAAAATTACATAAGTAGTGGATAAGATAAAATGTAATTAAAAAAAGAAAAAATGAATTTTTATTATACTTTTAAATTGTTGTTTGCTACAGGACAGTTTAGGGATCAAATGTTCTACTGGAAAACAACTAAAGATTTCAATTCAACATTAATCTAATTTTTCCATCTTAGTAAGGTCTATCCACATTGTCATTTGTAAAAATTTTAAAAGAAACTACATTTTTAACAAAATATGAAAATCAAAAGTAAATTGATAGTACACAATGTAATGTTCTAGTACAAAAACAGTAGCTTGCCTAACAATATTAACAACACTAATATATACATAATTTAATTCGTTTTTAAAATCAAAATTTCTAACTTTTTAAATGCATACAAAAGAAAATACTGGGTCATACTACATACATAACAAATTAAAAATTAATTATGAAGATAGCTCAGCAATTTTGTCGGCAATACGATGTAATTTCATATCTCTAATTGCCTTGATCAAAGCTTCTTTAGTAGCTCTGCCCTCATTTATCCACTTGGTAATCATTTTTGTTCGACCTGGTTCTGCTTGTTTGAACGTGTCTTCTTTAATTATCTTCAAAGCAGAATCTCGAAAACCTAAGTATATACCTAGTGTGTACCAATCAGCTACATCATCAACAGCCTGTAATACAGCATAGAGATGTGTCTCATCTAATAAGAAAAGAACATGTAAAAATAATTATAATCTCAATTTATTGCATACCTAAAGGTCCATCTGGTATATTGGTGCTCAAAGGAACTGTGGCTGGTAATGGGGAAGAATCTACAACAAATAGTGTTAGTCATTGATATATGTACTCATAATAGTTTTTATCTAAACTTACCAATGAGCCAACATTTTTGTTTTTCATTAGTTAATTGTAATGTTGGCAAGTTCTTCTCAATACTGCATCTAATGATGGAGGATCATCTTCATATGATATTAAGACAGGATGTGACTTGTATCCTGTTTTCCGATGCTGTCGTTGACAGGACACTGTTACTTCAGCTTTTAAAGCTCCTTCTTCATAAGCCAATATATCAGCACATGTTGATATGGCTCCACAGATGACTTGACGAAGTCGAAAGCAATTTTTGGTAAGGCCAGTATAATACACCTCAATCCAGTAGAATCTGTCCACTAGAAGAACTGAGCCAAATAGATCTACAGAGGTGTCAAGTAAAATAGAATAACGGAGCTGTGTAGAATATGTAGACAAACGTGTTTCACGATTTATATAAAATTGAGGCTTCTCTTCTCGAGTAACAAGAGCAACCACTACAGCAGGAAACACACCCTAAACAAACAAACAGAAATATAGTAGTAAGTGTGATAAAAGTTCAGTCACTACCAATTAATTAATCTATAATAATGTATTTTCATACCTGAGGAATTACTTTAGTCTCAAAAGCAATTATCATTGGATCACATGACTCTGTAAATACATTTGTATCATCTTCAGTGACTTGACATGGTGGTAACACAACTGGCATAAAATATCGCTTTTGATTTTCGCTTGAAGAAAGTGGAGCAATAATACGAAGATATTGAAGCAATTCAAGAAAGCTCTCTTCTGAAAATAAAGGAGCAACAAAAGGAAGGCAAAGCTTATTAAGTAAAGAACTATCAAATACTCCATCTTCGTGAAAAATTTGCTGAGCATTGCCTTCTAAACACTGATTTGCTGGTAAAACATTTTCTAGCGATTCAACAAATGAAAATCGTATAAGAGCTGAAAGCATATCAAGGAGATATTGAGGGTTAGTAAAAATAACATTAGGAAGCACTTTTGGAAAAAAGAGGAACAAGGCCATGGAATGAAGGTATGTGATGGATTTTAGTACATCACTACGATCCATTCCTAAATTAACTCCAATACTACAACAGGAGTCCAATGAAATCATGCCATGTTCCTCTTGTGATGCTTCCTCTGTTAGACGCATTTCAAACATGTAATAACGTACTGGTATTGGTACAGGTATACCGATATGTTTCTGATAAGACATAATACGCTGACGGAAATACAACGATATCTTTTTGCGATTCCACCAACAAAGGTTGTCAACTGGAAATATAAGCTCTGCGGGATTATCTTTAAAGAAAATAAAATGATCTCGAAATTCATGAAGGGCTGAGAGAAGCTGCTCATTGTTTTCACGCAATAACTCTAATTTCTTTTTCTTTGAGCCTTTCATCTTGTCATAATAAGTGCCAACAATCATAAAAAGTGGCAAGTGTTTGTTTCCTTTCACTACTACAGCATTCTTAGAAGCAATTATTGAGCGTACAAAATGCTCTATAAGCTGTTGGTTAGTCATTTGCAACTTACTGGGTTGACTAAGTAATTTGCCATTTAATGAGTAAGAGAACTGAGGCTTATCAGAAAGGTTTTCAATTAGCTTTGTGCAAATAATGTTCATTGTATTACCGCGAACAAATGCTCGTGATACATCCGCAAATTGTGGCTGACCCCCACTATCAAGAATATTTATCCATGTAGCTTTATGGAGATCTTCTGATTTTTTTCGTTTAGTAAGTAGTTCTACCATTTCAGTAGAATAGTGGTCAGTGTCAGGCTGTTGTGACAAAGGTGTTGATTCTGCAATTGCAGTAGTTTTGTCACTTTTTGGACTGTTAGAGCTGTGGTGTAGTATATCTGGCGTTGACTGTACTGGTTGATGATCTTCTGAAGAAACCATCTTAGCTGGAACAGGTGATTCATTAGTAGATAAATCACATTCTTCGAGAGCAAAATTCTGTTCTGGTGATTCTAGTAAAATATTTTCATCTAAATGCAACATTGGGTCTACTGATAAGATGGTGTCACTAGAAATTTCAGATATTTGAGGATCGTTGTTTTCAGACTCATTTTCGATAGCAATAATGGCATCTGACAGCATCTTCAATAGATCAAGGCCAGTAACTTTTAACCAAATCTTGCCTTCATCACGTTCTGCCACTCTTTCTATCGCACGAACTGGTCTTGTTGCTAATGCTGTACTGTCATGAACTTTAGGTGCAGGCCATTTGAATAGTAGAGACTTGAATGATGTTTTTCCAACACAAGGAGGCCCCATTAGAACCAATCGTAAATTAGTAAGATGAACAACACCTTTGTGGAGGCCACGTTTCAAAAGGTTGAGTGAAACCTGGCGTAGTTCTACATTTTAAAAGAAATAAAGAAAACAAGCTAACTATAATATATGGTCATTGTATCTTCAAGTCATTTGTTATTATAATACTGGAGTTAGACAAATAATATTAAATAAATGTCATGACTTAACAGATGATCATATGCTCTTTTTTAGGTTAAAAGTGAAGAAGCATTACAAATGTATTGTATTACTGTATTATTGTATTATGATTTTTGTGTCTTCAAGTCATTTGTCATTAATACTAGAATTAGACCAAATAATATGAAATATAAGTCATGACTTCACAAACAATGACATGCTTTCTTTTTGGGTAAAATTAAAGCCAATGTAGATGTATTGTATTACAGTATTAGTGGGGTATTCATTTATTTGACCAAAAATTAACGTGTACAATATGATAGAATGAATGTACTTATTACAATATACATACTTGCATCAGTTAACACCCTCAAAACATGACGATCAGTTGCCAAATCAAGTGCAGTTTTACCATCCTGTGATAAGAAAGAGACATTCAACAACACAATATTGAGAATGATATAATTATTGTCTAATATTTAGCAACATAAAGGTAACGATTTTGTGTTTCATCACTATTCATTGCAGTACACTAGATTATGTAAATAATCAATTGTATAGACAGTATTCATATAAACTTGGCAATTACAAAATTTAGGAAACATCACAATACTGCTTCTTTATTATAGTGAAATCATGATTTTTTTACAATACATGTACTTATAATAATATTGCATGCCACAAATCTTTCATGTTTATTAAATTAATTATTTCACATAATGAAAATGTAAGTAATAAAAATAGTTTAAAAGATGAAAAAATGTAGAGATGACAATGTCAAAAAGGAAAGAAAAAGCTATGGGTAAAAACAGGAATCTATTAAAAAAACTTCCAACATAATAGACAATCACTATCAATCTTACAAGAATTCATAAGTATAATTTTATACATCTGAAAGACAATGTACCAGTATCAAAAGTAATGCTACAGTTTTTCTTCAATCATAGATATTTGCCACTGAAAGAACAATATTTCAAATTGTAACTAACAGTCTCGGTCTTTATACTGTAAAGTTCTGGTTACTTTCGTAAACTTTATTGTATGAATTTATATTTTCATCCATACCTTCTCCTTCCAACATTTCTCATTTTTTAAAAAAAAATTTCATATTACTTGGTTTATATTCTATTACTGGAACACATATTTTTAGGTTTGACCTAATGAATCATTGCTGATAGAACCCACTATGTTAACCTAGTAAATCAGTGGTAACTCAACTAATTTTTAACTAATTGCAATCCCTACCTTAAGATTTCCATTAACATGATCTATGTTTTATTGGTCAGTTTAAATGTGATAATTATGATATTAGATTTAAGAGACACATTATCACATGTGTGTCACACTACAATTGAATTATTGTGAAATTAATGTTTCTAGTGAAAAAATGAAAACTGAAGAGATTGCATTAAGTGTTTAAACTGAAGTTATTGAAAGTAATGGTAATGAAAATTTGTCTGCCCTTGCATGATACAGAGAGAATAATTCAATTTAGGATAAAGAGAGGGAGACAAACTTTGCTGCAAAAATCAGCTCTAATAAAATGTGAGCTATTGGGAAGAAAATTACAAGCGATTATCAATCTATTGTTCTTTTTCAATTTACAAATGAATACCCAAGAGCTACTGCTAGTTCAAAGTGCACAGACAGAGTAGAATAATATAGTATAAAAAGTACTGGATAAAGTATGATAAATAAGACAAAGATAAAAATTGATAATTAATGATATCTGATAAGCTTTAGGATGGTAAGTGATACCAGATGGAAGACTAGTGAATAAGCACATTTACTTTAGATTTAAAATTGATCAGAGATCAGCTACATTTATCTAAAGTCAGTTAATAATAACATTATTAATTACTACTATCATTACATTGTATGATATTATGAAGTCATCAAGACAATAAATTATCAAATTTAATAATTTCCGTGGGCGTGATATACACGGCTTGGCTTGTACTTATCTAAGGCAATGATTTAAATTTTATCCAAGTAATTACTAAAGCTAAAAAATGGCAGTCACAAATCACTGGACTGGATTAAATGACTGCACTGAGAAACTTGTATATATATCGTAATTATAATAGGAACATAATATTAAACTATAATATTATCAAAAAAGGTGACGAGGATTACAACAATTACTTTTTTACTCAATATGATATCCAGAAAGGCATATTAGCAAACAATTTTGTAAGTAATGTTCTGTTTTATTTATTATCATTAATTAATTGTCATTCAAATGATTTTGAATAACATTAGCAGTAGTTTCATGATTTACAATAATTTTATATTTTTTGGAAATGACTAACAATCAAAATTATTTCCATCATAAAAGCCTACTTCATTCTGTCAATATAAATATGATGGTCTACTTTGTTGCTGTTATGAGTGTAGATATAACAAAAGACCTTTAAAGTTATACAAGAGAGAAATAGACAAAACATTGACACTGACTAGTTAGTGCTAGTGTTGTAGACATATTAGTGTTGATCATTCTATAGGTAAAAATGAGCCTACCCTCACATAAAAATGAATATCTAGTGCATATAATATAAGTCATAGGCTACTTCTTTGACATAAAATGTATACTGACATGGTTTGAGTTTTCTTCTTTACTTATGATTGCATATATCTATTGACTCTTGAATGATTGAATTATTAATAGTAAATGGCATTGGATATTCTCTCAGAGATTATTCAGAAGTTCACAATTTGAGTAGGCAGCTGTACATGAATTGACAGTGTCCTTATAAAGTTCGCAAAAGCTCTAGGATCTTTTTCCAGGAAACAATGGTTCAAAGTACTAAGATTGCCATAAATTAACTGGCCATTACTTATAATATATACCTTACACTATAAAATACTTATCAATTAACTACACTGACATATGTATTCAAACAAAAGCTGTATGATTACATGTCACAAAAAATTGGAGGGGTAGGAGTATGAAGTGCCCAAGCTAATACTTGAAATGTCCACTTGTTCCCATATTAGTCACATTACTATATTTAGATATCCACACTACAGACAACTGTATATATTCCACAATGGATTAAACACTGGTTTTTTAGGTTAATGATGCAGTTAAACATTAAACTTTGTTAAAAAGTCAGCCCAAAGATACATTATTGGCCAACATTTTATTAATGAAAACATTGTAAAGGACTACAACAATTACTTTTTCACTTTGCCAGACTGTGTAACTATTGTTAGCTTAATTTAATCCCAAATTCTCACTGTCATAAATTCCTTGCTACGCACACCTTCATATTTAATATGCATTTGAACTATGTATATGATGCACACGCCCACACACATAATGAAGGTTTGTATATTTATTAAATTTGAAAGTATGGATGAACTCTTTTCAATCCATTTCACTATCAGATTTATATTATTATAGTTTAATTTTTTGTATATAGTTTGTTATTTTGTATCAGCTTATGTAAAGTGTCAATTAATTATAACCAAGGAGTTTGAGATTATCACATACTTAAGCAAGACTGTTTTTCAATTGTAACTGTAATCATCTTTACAAAAAATATGTAAATCAAGGACTAATTTTAGTATTTAATAACATGAAGAAAAGAAACATTGCTTTTTCTGTCATTATCAAACACGGTTCAATATGCTATAGTAATATACCAATTACTAGATACAATATATGACACCTTGTAAAGAGGAGGTATTGCATCATAATTTTATTTACATGATAACATTATATGTGATGAATTAAGTAAATTTAGATAGTACTGACTTTATCAAGTACATCCATATTAGCTCCACTGTTGATCAAAAGTGTAGCAACTTTAGTCTTTCCATTACGTACGACATCATGTAAAGGAGTTCTCTTGTTCTAACAGATATAGACAAGACTGTACTGTACACTATGACAAAATGTTGGCTATTAGTAATGTATCACAGAATAACTGCTAAGTACTGTTATGTGGGTTTAGTATGATACATGTTTTATGCAACCAGTTTGTTTTTATGATACAATTTCATACTCTATAAATGGATAATAAAGCTATTACTTCTCATGTTGATATAACATGGCAGGCAGGATAGAACATGAATAGTAGAAAATGTAAATTAACACAAAATCGATTACAATATCCAGTTATTAATTTTTTACAGTATAATGGTATAATAGGAACTTAAAGACATTTTACACAAGACTTTAATAAATCTGTACTAAAATTTTTATAATATTTTGTTATTATTTGAGTAATGTTCAGGAATATACAGTACTCAAAACAAGAATGAATCACTGAGTGACATAAGAAAGCCAAATAACACTCAATATGATATCCAGACAAGGCATATTAAGCAAACAATTTTGTAAGTGATGTTCTGTTTTATTTAACATCATTAATTAATTATCATTCAAATGATTTTGAATGACACTAGCAGTAGTTTCATGATTCACAATAATTTGGTAATTTTTTGAAATGACTAACTATGAAAATTATTTCCATCATAAAAGCCTACTTCATTCTGTCAATATAAATCTAATGGTCTACCTTGTTAGTGTTATGAGTGTAGATAAAACAAAAGACCTTTAAAGTTATACAAGAGAGAAATAGACAAAACATTGACACTGACTAGTTAATGCTAGGGTTGTAGACATATTAGTGTTGATCATTCTATAAGTAGTGATGAGCCTACCCTCACATAAAAATGAACATCTAGTGCATATAATATAAATCATTGCCTTTACAGGCTAGTTCTTTGACATAAAATGTAACAATAAAATGAAATGTATACTGACATGGTTTGAGTTTTCTCCTTTACTTATGATTGCATATATCTATTGACTCTTGAATGATTGAATTATTAATAGTAAGTGGCATTGGATGTTCTCTCAGATATTATTCAGAAGTTCACAATTTGAGTAGGCAGCTGTACCTGAATTGACCGTGTTCTTATAAAATTAGCAAAAGCTCTATTGATCTTTTTCCAGGAAACAATGTTTCAAAGCACTAAGATTGCCATAATTTAACTGGTCATTACTTATAATATATACCTTACACTATAAAATACTTATAAATTAATTACACTGATATATCTATTCAAACAAAAGCTGTATGATTACATGTCACAAAAATTGGAGGGGTAGTAGTATGAAGTGCCCAAGCAAATACTTGAAATGTCTACTTGTTCCCACATTAGTCACATTACTATATTTAGATATCCATACTACAGACAACTGTATATATTCCACAACAGATTAAACACTGGTTCTTTAAGTTAATGATGCAGTTAAACATTAAACTTTATTAAAAAGTCAGCCCAAAGATACATTATTGGCCAACATCTTATTAATGAAAACATTGTAAAGGACTATGACATCCCTAGTGTTTGTTAAAGTGCTTCCTGGTGAGTACGAGCTAGTGTTTTCGTTTTCATTCTGAGCAGACTTTATCATTTATTAACGCTGATCACCAGCAAACTCTGTTAGAGGTTCTCCATGCTTCTATTTTCTGTGATGTAATTTGTATTGCTATTGTAGCATTGTTATCTAGTGAAAATTGCTTCTTATGCTCTTCGTGAAAGAGGTTGTGATTGTCCATATTCAAAAGACTAAGTTGTCCCAATAGCATTATCAAAAAAGACAATAGGGACTGCAGGTTCCTCCAAATAGAAGTGGATCATCTCAGTCACAATTGTAATATTGATACTTTTGGTGGTCATTAATCGCGAGACTGACAACATGTCAATCGACTAAAACTTAGCCACGCCTTTTTACGCAACACCCACAAAAAATAAAATAGCTTTGTTGTATTTAATTATGCAGTTTGTGGAATAAAAATGTGTTTTTTTTATTTTTACATTACACCAAACATTATAGAAGCATTGTGACTAGTACTAATAGAAAAAGCATTTCTGATGGAATCTCTAGGGTAATTTAATGTGTCAAACTAATCTTAATCAAAACAATTTGGTTATAAGCATTTTCACAATGGCTTTTATAAGCTTGATAACCATTACTTTTTCACTTTGCCAGACTGTGTAAGTATTGTATCCTTAAGTTCAATTGAAAGTTCTCACTGTTATAAATTCCTTGCTATCCACACCTTCATTATTTAATATACACTTGAACTATGTATATGACGCACACACACACACACACACACACACACACACACACACACACACACACACAATGAACGTTTGTATATTTGTTAAATTTGAAAGTATGAATGAAGTCCTTTCAATCCATGTCATTATCAGATTTATATGTAGATGTAGTTTATTTTTTGTATATAATTTGTTTCTTTGTATCAGCTTATGTAAAGTGTCAATTAATTATTACCAAGGAGTTTGAGATCATCACATACTTAAACAAGACTGTTTTTCAATTGGAACTGCAATTCTTCTTTACCAAAAATATGCAAGTCAAGGACTAATTTAGTATTTAATAACATGGAGAAAAGAAACTTTGCCTTCTCTATCGTAACAAACACTGTTCAATATGTTATAGTAATATACCAATCACTAGATACAATGTATGTTATACACACAAGAGTATTATTATTGTATATACAAGTATGACACTTTGTAAAGAGGAGGTATTACAACATGATTATATTTACATGATAACATTATATGTGATGCATTAAGTAAATTTACATGTTACTAACTATATCAACTACATCCATATTAGCTCCACTGTTGATCAAAAGACTAGCAACTTCAGTGTTTACATTATGTACAGCATCATGCAAAGGAGTTCTCTTGTCCTAACAGATATAGACAACAATACAAAGTAATACATATACATAGACTGCACTGGTACACTATGACAAGATGTTGGCTATTAATAATGTATCACAGAATAACTGCTAAGTACTGTTATTGGGGCTTAGCATGATACATGTCTTATGCAACCAGTTTGTTTTTATGATACAATTTTATACACTATAACTGGATAATAAAGCTATCACTTCTCATGTTGATATAACATGGCAGACATGATAGAACATGAATAGTAGAAAATGTAAATTAACACAAAGTCGATAACAATATCCAGTTATTAATTTTTTACAGTATAAACATGTTATGATGGTATAATAGGAACTTAAAGACATGTTGCACAAGACTTTAATAAACCTATACTAAAATTTTATAATATATTTGTTATTATTTGAGTAATGTTCAGGAATATACAGTACTCAAAATAACAATGAATCATTGAGTGAGATAAGAAAGCCAAATAACACACAATATAATATCCAGACAAGGCATGTTAAGCAAACAATTTTGTAAGTGATGTTCTGTTTTATTTAACATCATTAATTAATTGTCATTCAAATGATTTTGAATGACATTAGCAGTAGTTTCATGATTCACAATAATTTGGTAATTTTTTGAAATGACTAACAATCAAAATCATTTCCATCATAAAAGCCTACTTCATTCTGTCAATATAAATATGATGGTCTACTTTGTTGCTGTTATGAGTGTAGATAAAACAAAAGACCTTTAAAGTTATACAAGAGAGAAATAGACAAAACATTGACACTGACTAGTTAGTGCTAGGGTTGTAGACATATTAGTGTTGATCATTTTATAGGTAGAGATGAGCCTACCCTCACATAAAAATAAACATCTAGTGCATATAATATAAGTCATTGCCTTTACAGGCTACTTCATTGACATAAAATGTAACAATAAAATGAAATGTATACTGACATGGTTTGAGTTTTCTTCTTTACTTATGATTGTATATATCTATTGACTCTTGAATGATTGAATTATTAATAGTAAGTGGCATTAAATATTCTCTCAGAGATTATTCAGAAGTTCACAATTTGAGTAGGCAGCTGTATCTGAATTGACAATGTCCTTATAAAATTTGGAAAAGCTCTATTGATCATTTTCCAGGAAACAATTTTTCAAAGTACTAAGATTGCCATAAATTAACAGTCATAATAGTTTCCTATCAAAACTCACATTGATGTCTACAAATATCATACAGATAGAACTCAGAGGGTGCAAACATTTCCTTACTTAAATGATAGTAGTCAATTGCTAAAACATTCATTACAATTAGCTACATTGTCACCTAATGAATTTATTAAAATTATTAATTAATTAAAAAATCAAGTCATCAAGCTTCGTTGCACTATGTACGTATCCACAAATGTTATATTATTCTCTTCATCATTTATCTATTAGGTCCAGTTTAAAGTTAACTAAAGATATAATTGTAGACATAATGAAGTACTCAATGTGACATTATGTGTAATGTACTTTTCAATTAGTGATCAATACATACTTAAGTTATGATAAACTGGACCTTTAAGATCAATTTAAATATATAAGAACCTTCATGTACTTACAATACAATTATATAGTTACATGTTCATGAGATAAAATAGTAATATAACAAAGTACATATATTACATGTAACATAAATTATAATGACTAGTGTTCGTATTGATGTCATATAAGATTGATGTCCTTGATAATTATAAAATTCATCTATACCTTCAGGCTTGCAATTTGCCATTTCTACTATGAGATAGGATCCCATGAACTCTGGGATGTTAATGCTTATTAACTTTTCTTGATATGGAAAGTTGGCTCATCTCAAGGGGAATAAGACAGTTGATGATATATAGTGTGTTGTCTTTGTGCTATGACAACTTGAAGGTCTTTGAATTAGACTAGATATTATTCATAGTAGTTAGTTCATTGACATTATTAGTGACAGCTATATGCAATGGAATTTCCATTACCTTCACTCAATATCTATGATATTAATCTTTTCATTGTTATTGATGTGTCTGTAACAGTAAAAACAATGATTTCTCAATTATTATAATTTAATAACTTTTCAATAAAATATCTGCAGTTAATTATAAACTCCTACTACACCACAAATGTATTTCTTTTGTATATACAACTGACAATAAATAAAAAGACTCTAGTTATAATAATTTCATTTGAAATTAGAATATGTAATATAATTATTGACACAAATATTACCAGCTGAAAAACATATTATAGTTTCTTTATGTCATATATATATATATATATATATATATATATATATATATATATACCAGATAAGGCTAAGTCTTAATCAAACTGCAAGTGTCTCTATAATACAATAATTCTAATTATGAGTTATTTTATGACTCGAAAAAATTATAATAAAATATTTATAGTAACTGTTAATTCTATATGTATATATCTAAACATTTATTCCAGTAGATAATTATTTGCAAATAGCTACACAGCACTAGCTTTAAAATACATCAGATAAATATTTGTCTATCTATAATTTTTGATGGAGCATTTAGCTTGACTTGTGGTAGTTTATTGTAATTTTAAGAAATTAATGGACTTTTCTTCCAAAGAGACCAACTACAACAGCTCTGATTTCTATTCTATACAATTATAAAAACCTTTTGGACTCAAATCTTTAATTTGCAATGTATTCTTTGACCTAAAGAAAGCTTGCAACAGCACACCACATCCAACTTTACAGCTCCAATTTGAAAGCATGGGCCTTGATTTGTTACTATTTTATTTATCTGGTCATGCACAATATATAGTCACTAATGGTGTTTGTTCAAAAACTACCAGTCTCTTCAGGAGTACCTCAATGGTCAGTATTAGATTCCTTATTTATTATTTCTAATTTACATAAATAGTATTAATATTCATCCCTTCTCTTCTGAAAGCATAATCCATCTTCATACTTATTACAAACAAAAGAATTGTTAATGCCAATAGATATATCTGATATAGTGTATAAGCTAATTTAAGAGGCATATACAAAGAAGGTAAAGGTTTAAAATGCAAACTATAGTTCAGAAAAGACAAGGAATAAAGAAAAGACAAGTAATAGAAATTATGATGTTACACACCTTTACACAAGTCAAAAATTATATATGACAAAGAAGGAATGTTTAAATTAAATAAAAATAGCATATATAATAAAATGATTTAGTTGGTTGTATTAATAATAACTAAATGATAATCTGTTTGGATAAACATAATGATCATACATAAGGGAGCTAATGAGTATATCAAATGTAATAGAAACTTTAAAATAATATATTTAATGTTGGAAAAAATGGTTCTTATAAAAGTGTACAGTGAACACTTCATGCACCTGTGTTTGTAAGTCATTACTAACTACCAGCATCAATAAAGATTTCTTTTAAAGCTGTTGGGTTGTGATTATTGACAAACAATACTAGCATAGTTTCTCATGTATAGAAAGACTTAGAATTTTTTGCCAAAGTTAAAAGAAATTTGATGATAGTCTACTGTATAATTATTCGTTTATTGGATTTATTAACTGAACCTGTTTTTTGTAGTTTTAATGGTTAGTGGTTATGTTCACAGGTACTTGTGACACTTATGCAATAATGTAAATATTACCATATAGTCATCATTGGTTCTGTTGTATAAACAAAACAATATAACAAGTCTATTAATTAATGGTATATTAACTGTATGGACATACAGCTAACAGTTTACCATAGGTGCTATCAAAAATCAAAACAGCAGTTATTACAGCAAATTCTTAACGTAAGTTAGCAGATCTTTTCCTCTATGTATCAAAAATAGCCTTACTATTACTACAACTATGAAACATATTATATACATCTGTACCAGCAAAAAATCAAGAAGAATTTTCACTAATTGTCTACAATAACTATCTTGTTCTATTCAACAACGTACCTTACTATTTGTATAACTATAGACAGATTGAAGGATTTAATAGATTGTTTCATAAATTGAATAATTGAAATGAGTACAGAAACAGATAAAGATATTGAACAGTTGATAAATATCATAAATTGATGAAGATAATGGAAATGATTTTGATAGTTTAAACAATCAGGCATTGAATAGATTAATCAATCAATAGATGTGATATGTTAATAATTGATTAATTAATGAATTCTAACTGTATTAATTGCTTTATGGTGCATGTTACAGATATGCTTATATTTGTGTTTGCAGGCAATGTAATGTTCAAAAATAAGGTTAATATAATTAGGAAGTTATGTATTCATTCATGTAGATTAGTGACTTTTATTAGTAGTAATATATATAGCCAGGATTGTACATTGCTGTGATAGTAATATCATAGTTCTAACTGACCCTGTAAACGTTTCTTGACCTTTAATATACACGAAGAGTTGTGGATATACAATTTATTGATAAGAAGATAAAATGAGAAGTAAAAAATATTCATTAATCCATTCATCACATCAAATATAAAGGTGCAACTGATCAAAAATTGAATGTAAAAGACCAAACGCTAATAACTTTAATAAAGTGTTATTCATGTGCAATTTGTATAATTCTAAGAGTGACACTAAAATAACAGAGAAATAATTGATAACAAAAATCTAATTATACAAAAATACTAGAGTAAATATGGAAAATGTAAATGTGTAATATTCAAAAATGACAAAAGTAGTGGATAACAGAAAATGTCATTTTAAAAATAAAAAAATAGTGGATAATATAGATGTATTTATGAAAAGGTTAGACAAAAATAAATTCAAAAAAAAATAAAAAGTTGAACTTCAGAACAATCGTAGTGAACCTCTTCACTTCACACTTCGTTTATAATCAACGTGGCCTTTCCAATTAAATGATATTAAAAGTAACTTATTAATTATTTATTTCATTCAAATTAACTATAAAACAGTACATAAATAAGTAAGAAATAGTTAACATGTTAAAAGAACAATTTCTTAATTAAATTTGATAGTTATTATTTATATTTTAATCAAAATGTGACAAATTCCAATGTGTATCTATAGAAGTAAAAGAAAATAAAGAAATTGTTAATCAGTGGCTTAATAATGATGATGTCATGAAACACTGTGACCTTAAAATCAGTTCATACTGAATATAGGTATTGAGATGTATGAAAGAAGAAGTCATGCGTTAGATTATAATTGTTTAGGATTTACAATTACGAAATTTTCTTTGATGTATTACGCATTTTAAATTACTGTTGTTTTGTTTACATACTAAAGTTTCTGAACATACCTTTGCATATGTGCTCGTAGCAACTATTATGAAGTACTGCTAGGAGGATCATCTATAAATATAATAATTATAATAATATGATGGTTAAGACAATCATACCACCATAACAAGCTTGTTGTTTATATTGATTAATATCTTTTTTATAGTAGCATGTATATTACTACAGTAAAAAAATAATAACAGACCTGATTCTATGCCAAGAAATTTGCACATTTCATTAGCAATTGTTTTCTTTTGTAGAGGACCCTCAACAACACTGATGATATTACCCCATGTTGCTGGAGTAGGCTCGTTGTCCAACCAGCTCTGTAGCATCTTTGACATCTTCACCTCATCAGTGAAATTAGAGCAAGACAAGCCATCAATAGTATTAGAGTCAACTCCAAGTAGACCTCCCATCTCTTGCCATTTTGCTGTCACAGAAGAAAGCATCCTCAACAAAATATATTTCTCTGGTTTGCTAGCTGTAAATGTAGAGAAATTGTAATCACAATTAAACTACATATATACATAAATTAATGACAGTTTGCTGATGAATACAACATCTAATAACAAGTAGTTATATATATAATGTCACATGTTATCTGTCTGAGCTAATCTATTAATTGTCATCCTAAGACAGTGTGGTTACAAGACAGCAAGATAGTTGACAAAGATTCATATGGACACACAAAATACTAAAGGTTGATAAGCATGCTAGTTAAAAACTTCATCAAATATTTAGAAAATTGTCAATGGAGTTGTGCGTATTGCTCTGCAGTCGATACATCAGTTTAATTTCACAAAGTACTTTAATATTAAAACTAATATCCATTGTATATAACTATTATAAAAATACAAGTACATATTCCAGTTATATCTTAGCATGTGAATAAATCACCTGTCATGTAAAACTAAAAGGTGATATATTATATTTTTGACAAAACATAATGATAGAACAATATATATATATATATATATATATATATATATATGTACGTATGTATGTATATAAAGAGCAACATACCTAAAGTGATTGGAACACCACTCATCATCTCAGATTTTGTACTAGAATTACAGCCTTGAGTGCCTATATTTTAAAAATTCTAATCAATATAATATTTATAATAGCAATTATAATACATTGTTTCAAAATAATATTCTCTGAGTTATCTATATTGTCATCTTAATAGAGTTAATATGTTTACAAGATATCATTTGTAAACATTGCTCATACCATGTGTATCTAAAATGGGAGGGACTTCAAGCACTTGGATTTGATGAGCTGATGTTTGATCTATTATTAAAGTAACAAATGAGATACATGTACTTAGCAGATCATACCTTTGTATCCAATAAACCAATGTCCTTCTTTCTCTGTATCAAGTGGTATAGACTCTAATTCTCTCATTAATGTGCACTGAACATATTTTGAGTAAATCAACTTTGCTGGATGTGGTTTAATACTTAAGTCTGTCATGTGATCATGATGTCTACACAACAGACTAACTGTAAACTTGAGAGCAGAAGGCTCATAAGAGAGGGGATTAGCACAGGATGATACAGCTTCATCCATTATATGGCGTATGACACTACAATTACTGCTAGGAATTCCAGTAAAGTAGACCTCCATCCAAGAAAGAGAATCAACCAGCAAAAGTGATCCCCCTAATTCATCAGATACCAATTTCACTCCATAGCGTAGTTGATTTGGGAATTTTGGTGATGAAACATCTAATGTAAAGGTTGGAGGAGTCTTCCTATTTAATAAAGCTACTACAGTAGCAGGGAAAACACCCTAGAATAGAACAATAATTATAGAGTTATAAATAATATGTATGACATCACTTGCCTGAGGCACAACTTTGTTTTCAAATTGAAGAACCATTGGCTGGTATGTTTTCTTAAAACTTTCCTTCTCTTCCTCTGTAATATGACTGCTGGGAAGAACTGCTGGTATAAAATATTGCTGTGTATATGTATCAGGTGTAGTTTCTGTTGGATTCTTTAAAGGACTCACGATGCAAAGATGTGCCATTAATTCAAGGAAGTTGTCCTTAGTGAACAAATCCTCAACAAACTCAAGATTATTCAGAGCATCGAGCAATTTACTTTCAAAAATACCTTTTTGTCGAAGTTGTTGAATCCAGCCTGGATATAGAGCACAATCTTGGAAGATGTTATATTTTGCAGGATCAACAAACGAAGCTCTAATGATGGTAGTAACCAAATTGACTAGGTACTGTGGATTGGTGAATATTACGTTATCAAGAATGTCAGGAAAGTAGAGAACTAAAGACAGAGAGTTGAGGTATTCAATGCAAAGAATTGTATCCGAAGCTTTCATTTTCAGCTCTTGACCAATATCCATACACCTGTTAAGAGAGACCATACCATGATCCACCGTCTCTGCCACTTCATTCAGACGTAATTCAAAAAAATACCATCGAATTGGTATTTCTACTTCAGCAGCAACATTTTTATAGCTAGTGATACGTTTGCGAATATCTTTTGATATTTGTTCGCGATGCCACCAGCACATGTTGTCGACAGGAAAGATCAACTCGTTTTCTGATTCATTATAAAAAATAAAGTGATCACGAAACTCTTTTAAAGCACTTAACAGCTGAGAATTTTTTTCATGCAATGGCTCTAATTTCTTGAACAGAGTAGTGATTCCATATGTACGATCATAATTCGTACCAATAATACAAAAAAGAGGCTTAAAATCAACTTTGTCTAAACCTTTGGCAACTGTGTGCTTGGCTGATGCTATAGATCGGACAAAGTATTTTATCAGCTCAAGATTGGTCATCTGAAGCAAACTAGGCTGATGTACAACTTGACCATTGACAGAGTACAGAAACTTAGGCTTATCACTCAGAGACTCATTTAATTTTGTGACAATAACATTGAGGCAATTTCCACGAAGAAAAGCCCGTGAAACATCAGCAAATTGAGGCTGACCTCCGCTATCAAGGACGTGTATCCATGTTGACGCATGCAAGCCTTTTGACGTATTCCTTTTTGCTAAAACTTGGTTAAACTTGCTGAGTATTTGGTCAGAGAAATAAGGAGCATTAGAATCAATAATAGACTTGGGATCTAAATTAGTGGCACCACTGGCAATTTTATGGGCCATAGGCTCATCAGAAGCAATATGTTGTTGATCACTATGTTGGGCTTCTATAAATGATGTGGGTACATTGCGACATTCATCCACACTAGAGGGGGTGCTAGGAGTAGACTCGTTATCAACTTCTTCAGAGTCCCAAAAATTTGGTAATGCTTCCATTACTTTCCTCAATAATTCAACTCCTTCCATTCTCTCCCAAATACTTCCATGCTTTTCTCCAACTACACGCTCAATTGCACGGATAGGTCTACTGGCAATAGCTGTGCTGTTATGATACTTTGGAGCTGACCAATTGAAAAGTAAATGCAGAAAAGAGGTTTTGCCAACACCTGGAGGACCCATTAGTACCAACTTGATAATTTCTACAAAAACAGACCCTTCTCTTAAAGCTTGTGCAAACAATTTAGCTGATTCTGTAGAAGAGAAATGTAAGTCAACAATAATAAGAAATAACATAATAAAAATGATGTGATACATTTAATACAAAGATAATTTGATTGAATTATCTTTGTATTAAACACATTACATTATGTTATGTAATATATAATTAGTATAAATGTACTATTATAATAGCACACTTATATTAATTACATATTTCATAACAATATATATGTACATTGTAATTTCTACTAAAGTAGTGCATATTGGTTATTTTTAAAATAAGTATACATAATATTTTACAATATATATATTTGGCATAATAGTTTATGATCACATACATTAACATCATATAGTGATATTTTAAACAATGATCTTTTCCATAAACAATAATAACACTAAAGTGACATTTGCTGCCCAGCACTTTGACAATGCATTACTAGTTTTAACTACAAATTTGATTCAACTAACCTGAATACAAGCATTGTCTAATGGCTTGAGTTGACACGTTAGCCAGATCAATAGGTATTCTTCCTTTCTAAAATGCAAACACTCAGTATTTATACATACAATATATGACTTACCTTGTCTCGTATGGTAAGGTCAGCTCCAAATTGACGTAGTAACTTTACTACTTCCATTTGTTTTCTCTTGCATGCAAGATGAAGTGGAGTTTGTCTTCGCTATAAATATAAATATAATTCTAATAATACTTTTTACAATATAATAATATAAACACAAGACTTTAAACTAGCCATCTTATCATAGTAATTATTAAATATTCCTAGAAACAAGATCTATGAGTATCACAGAAAGACTTAGATGCTGTTATTAATTGTCAAACACCTGCATATACAACTAGTTTAACATTTTGCTATACCAAGTTTTATACAAAGATTTTAAGAGGTCAACTAGTAGGCCCAAGTCTTATAAATTGGGTATGAAAATGCTATTTACTGTTATTTTCAGAAACTAACATAAAGACTAATGTACACATATCATACCAAAGTTGTTGATATATTTTGTCAAGAAATTTTTATTTACTGAGAATTAGGAAAGTCCAAGTAAGTGACTTTGGGCTTTCTTCTAATTAGTCCCAACTGGTTAAACATCTAACAAGTAGGTATAGACAAGCACATACACTAGCACAATGCTAATAATATTTAGTTTAAGAGGTATAGACTTTGCTTGATGTTAATAAATGTGTGCTATATTAATAAGAACATGTATGATTGTATATTATAATTATATAATTATTATATAAGATGTGTAAACACATAATGGTATATTGTATTATAGACTGTATTAAATATTATTAGGTGAACATTCTGTATGAGACACATTCAATGTTGTATATAAACTGTTACCTTATTGAGAGCATCAAGGGTTGCTTCACTTTGTATAAGTAGTTGAACTACTTCAGTGTGTCCTTCAGATGCAGCATAATGTAATGGTGTATTCCCATCCTGGATAATAAAATGTGTTAACATTTTTAAAAGTGTTAAGACAATTTTGATTTACATTACAATGGTAAATCAAGTAGACAACACAAGTTTCAATAGAATGTTTATTGTAAAAGCAACAACTAGTACCATTGATGAAAAGAGAATTATAAGTGCAATCATTTAGATGATGTTGCTTTATTAGACATTGCAACTTGTTATATTGGATATTCAGTTTAAAATAACATGCAGTTACATTGTTACTAGCATGGAAGATAGTTAGAGCCCACAGTAGGATTATTAAAAAAAACAAGTAACATATCAAAGCAGTTGTATTTTATACTTTCATTTGTTCATTGACACAAAGTGTTTACTACATAAATGTATTTTTTAATTATTTAGGACCTCACTTATAGATACACATGCAGTCTATATAATATCAATAACTGCAGTACTTTGTAACATTTTATACCATACAAAGGTCATTACACCATCTTTAACAAGTATCTAACATAATTGTTATAACAATCTTTTGATTTATAATCTAAAGCAATTTATGATAATCTTTGCACATCATGAAAATTAAATGGTTGACTTAACCAATATAGGTTACACAGGTTTCATAAGTGTAAGATAACCAAAAAAATGTTTCATTCCTAGCATATTCTAAACAGCTATTTATAATAGCATGTTAGGAATAAAATAGTACTTTCAGTTTGTATCAAACAATTTCCTACATAATATATATAATTTGTATTATTATTGGTTAAATCAAACCATCAATATTTATAGTGGCAAAGATTACATTCAACTGAGGTACAAGAGTGTTGTTAAGGATTTGCTTGTATATACACAAAAAGAATATGTAGGTCTGATCTGACTGTCTATTCATGTCAAAACACTAGCTAATGTAATTACAATCAATATATATTGTACTTGATGTATTTGATCTTCATAATTACAACTAAATAATACACATCTCTTTATGTTCTTCTAGATATAACATTATTTGTCTAGTCAATCGTTAAGGTACCATTTAACATGCACATATCTTATACTGTAATTTTCTTTACTTTACAACTTATAACTTAACTACATTGATATATGTATTAAAAACATTTTGATTACATAACATGCAGACAAAAATGTAATGATATTGATGGCTAGACCTCTTCATATATTTTAAATCTATTTTCAATTACTACATAAATGGAGTAATATGACTTACAAATATTAATATGTCTACAATGTATGTTTCAGAGTATAACAGGTAAAGTACATTGATTGCATACAGTATATAAGCTTGATGTTACAAGGAGTATTATATAAAAACTAAAGGAGCACACAAAACATCTGGTTTATGATAATACTGACTCAAATATTTTGGCTACTTTTAAAAATCTATTTGATATGCCGTTATGTTACTTTATTGAACTCACTAGCAATCTGGTAATTCTATCATACAAGCACAATTTATTCTTTTAATGTAAAATATTAGAGCATTTTCTCTAAGTAATAACAGTATCCTAGTATAATTTATTTCTTCCTACTTTGAGTGTGAAGCAAATAAATTAAATAGAATAAACATAATAAAGAAATGTGGCCATGTTACGGTATAATAGTTTTAATATCTAGGCCCTTGAACATTAAAGATAATTTATTTTTATTCCAGCTTATTGGCTAATGATTGTTGCTTCAAGAATTGAGTCTATCCCTGTATACACACTTACATGCACATTAGCACTTTATTTCCCACTACAGCAATACACAACTTTTACATTGTTACTGATAACTAGTTGTTATTACCACAGACATGAGTAAACAAGGAAGCAAAACCAGACAAAGACCTGTCTCTAGAATTTGATACATTGTTAGAAACAATCCTTTTTGCTTCGAGATTTTGAATTGTTTCTACATGTATTAATTGTAATGTATATGTCATTAATGACCAATTTTTTTTATGCATAGCAAATGTCATAAATATCTAGTCATACAATCAGTGTTGAAGATTAAGGTTTAGAAAGTTATGTGTGGTTATAGTCATTTAACTGATATTGGTTTGGTTCAGCTCCAGATTACTGGATATGACTTGTATTATTTATTATAGTGACAAGTTTCAGTATACAATGAAGATATAATTGTTGTAGTCCAGTGATATTTCTGTTGGTTGTGTTTTCCAGAATACTCCTGTTTGTTAGTATATTCTAACTATGTCTATTAGCAAATCATGTTTGATATAATTTTAGTATTAACTTTTGATATAAACAGGTTATACACAGCAAAAAACACAGGGTTAAAACTACTTGAAATGGTTGTATCGACTATATTACAAATTGGTTAATTTCACCTACATGTAATTGAGGTGACACTCCTGGGTTATTTTAACTTAAATTGCTTAATGCAATCAAGTTTGTTGAAGCTACCATGTGACTGACTGTAGCTACAACCAGTTGAGGTAGTTTAATATCAAATTAACAATGTAATCTAGTTATTAAAACCAATCTGTAAAGGGTCAACAACAGAATTATGTTACATAACAAAGTGTCTTAGATTAATATAAGTCAAACCATCTGTTAGTTAATGACTATGACAAACATTATAACCAAATAAATCAGATATTAATGACTGATGTGGAGAAACAGAAATGACATAGGCATGATAATGTCTATCAAAATTAGTACATTACATGACAAAACCAAAAAAAGAAGCATGTCACCACCAATTACCAATACTTCATATGACCAAATAAAGGATCTGATCTATTTATACTTGTCATAAGATAGACAGTGTTGTTTTGGTACATAATACCATTTTTATTTAGCCATGTTGGTCTGAAAATTGTGCAATCCAAGCTAAAATTTGGTACCACACAAATTAAACAGTTGTAAATATTTTTTGGTTCATCTTTTACTACATTTAACTATTTACACTTCTACATTAAAAAGGAGTATGTAAAAGGGTACTTGCTGCTAATTCATAACACATCCATCTTTTAATGATGATTAGCCAAACTTAAAGAAATGTTCTTATAGACATTGTACCATAATTATGTAATGAAAGAAATGTAGGGAATACACTAAATTGATATAATGGTAACATTTATGTTCTTCAAGTCATATTATTACAATTGTCCAACATATCATGATCTATATTATGTGTTATGATTGTAATAACCACTGTATATTAATTCAACATTGATGATATCTGTTATATTTGTTATTAAAATTATCTATAATAAACATATCTTATGATAGAGCTTGAATAGTGGGAAATAAATCAAAATATATTGACAACATGTAATACATACTGTTTTTACATATATACTATACAACACTAGTTTTCAAGTTGCATGATTTATTGTAGATTAAAAAGTCTATGTAAGGTATTTACAAGAATGTATAAAAGTATAATGGTACAAAGTAGTATGACAAAGAATAACTTGAATTAGCAGGCAAAACTTCTCGTTGTGACAATACTGAGTAAACTACTTTGTCAGTGATGTTTACAGTTGATTATGCTAACTACTGATCAGAAAAATCAAATATCATCACAATAGTAATGCCAGTATAGTTATATAAAATTTTAGAAATGCATAAAATTATAATGCTAGAAAGGAGTGTACCATAAAATAAATGAAATTATTACACTAAATATCTGGTTGTGACATTACTGAGTAAACTACTTTGTAACTGATGTCTACTGCCGATTATACTGACTACTGGCTGAAGAAATATATTATTATCACAACAAAGATGCCAGTACAGTTATATAATATTTAGGATTAATACATGCAGTAATTTGTAAAGATTCACTCACATGTCATGTTGTAAGAAGTCACTAACAATCAGAAGAATCTATTATACAAGTGTAATTATTCTCTCAATGTAAATATCAGAGCATATTTCTACAAGTAATAAACAGTATCCTAGTATATTCACTATGTTATCACATACAATGTCAAACTATTTAACTTATATCATGGAATAAACATAGTGATTGCAATGACTATAATTTTAGTTAGTGCTAGGATTATAGCAAATACAGACATGTTGTTTATATTGTGAGATGTGTTAGCTAATATCATTCTAGCTTATATTTGGTATTACTAGCATCTCATATGTTGTAATAATAGGTAGTACTTGAATGTACATAAACAAATAGATAGAGCTCAAGTTGTATGCTGTCATTGTTTTATTTTTTTACTTAATTTGGCATATCTGCTTCTCAATGAGGCTTTTGCATCTTCTAGAACCCAAAGCTACTTACTGTCTTTGTGATTATCAGGAAGTTGAAGTCAGAAACTACAAATTTTGTAATACCAACAGACAACCAGTGTTTAAGTTCATAGCATTGTTAAAGCACACTATGATACAATAATGATAACATAGTCTACTATATCACTGATTGTTAGAGACATAAAAAGCACTAAAGGTATCTCAAATAACTTTTTATGATTAATTGTTTGATTTTACCAAGACATATATAACTAGAATAAATAGTCTTCAGCTAAACAAAAAACTGATGTAATAATGATTATATTATAAACACAGTTAATAATCAGAGTTGATGGAGTATTTCTTGTTTTTAGTTTGTTAATATTGCTTATATGATAAAATGATCAATATTAGATGATAAAACAACAAGTAGATACACAATTATAAACACATTAGTACTATACTACACATTGAAGCAATGATTTCCTTATAATATCTGACACTAGCAAACAATTTTCAATTATATCCCTTAGTTGGCAGATGTGATAAATATGTCATAACAATAATCATTGTGAAAATCCTGATGTTAAAAAACTGTCACAGTGCCTACACTGTAAACATTTCTGCCTGTAACTATTAAAGCTTACGTGCATTAAGTTTCAAATGTTTATAATAAATTAATGTACTACTTGTGTATTTATTGTAACCATAATCAATTTGATTTATGGATAGAAAATCTGTCAAAGTTCTCCCAATATTCAACTGACTAGATGATTGTCACTAAATTTGAGACATAGAGATATATGTTGACGTTTCTTGGAAATACAATTCACCTATGATAGCTACAGCTCTATGAAAAGTTTTAAGTTTGTAACAAAAAGCATTCTGTCAAAGGTAACAATTTTCCATTGTATGAGCTTCTCTGGTTTTGCTGAACACATAAAAGTCACATTTAATTACAATGTATTACTATCGAAGGGTATAAATTAGTACTGTACTTTTGCAGTCATTATGTCATCTTGTGTTAATTATAGCTACTAAAGTAATCCTATTTATCTGTGTAGTTATTTTAGGAGTGTCCATATAACAACATATAGGAGATAATTAAACCACAAATATCTATGTAATTACATGTATTAATAACAACATTACATACAAAATACAGTCATGTATAATGATAAAAACATATTTAAATAATGGAAATACTTACTATGTCAATGACAACCAGTGATGCACCAGCTTTAATAAGTGTATGAGCTATTTCAAAATTGCCCCTGTAAGCAGCACGGTGAAGAGGTGTTCTCTTGTCCTACATAAATGATATGTCAGTATTTATGATCAATTGACTATAGAATATACAACTACAACTAATGATACATTACAAAGGATAGGTAAAATAACACAAAATGGTTTCACTAATGTGTATTGAGAAATTAATACTCTATGTGTTGTCAGCAGTAGTATTCATGATAATGTTTGTCCTATTATGCCACATATGTTTATCTACAGGTTTACAGTGAACTGAGATACAAGAGTGTTGTTAAGGATTTGCTTGTATACACACAAAAAGAATATGTAGGTCTGATCTGACTGTCTATTCATGTCAAAACACTAGCTAATATAATTACAATCAATATATATTGTACTTGATGTATTTGATCTTCATAATTACAACTAAATAATACACATCTCTTTATGTTCTTCTAGATATAACATTATTTGTCTAGTCAATCGTTGGGGTATCATTTAACATGCACATATCTTATACTGTAATTGTCTTTACTTTAAAAAATATAAGTTAACTACATTGATATATGTATTAAAAACATTTTGAATACATAACATGCACATAAAAGTAATGATATTGATGGCTAGACCTCTTCATATATTTTAAATCTATTTTCAATTACTACATAAATGGAGTAATATGACTTACAAATATTAATATGTCTACAATGTATGTTTCACAGTATAACAGGTAAAGTACATTGATTGCATAGAGTATATAAGCTTGATGTTACAAGGAGTATTATATAAAAACTAAAGGAGCACATAAAACATCTGGATGTGATAATACTGACTCAAATATTTTGGCTACTTTTAAAAATCTATTTGATATGCCGTTATGTTACTTTATTGAACTCACTAGCAATCTGGTAATTCTATCATACAAGCACAATTTATTCTTTTAATGTAAAATATTAGAGCATTTTCTCTAAGTAATAACAGTATCCTAGTATAATTTATTTCTTCCTACTTTGAGTGTGAAGCAAATAAATTAAATAGAATAAACATAATAAAGAAATTCGGCCATGTTACGGTATAATAGTTTTAATATCTAGGCCCTTGAACATTGAAGATAATTTATTTTTATTCCAGCTTATTGGCTAATGATTGTTGCTTCAAGAATTGAGTCTATCCCTGTATACACACTTACATGCACATTAGCACTTTATTTCCCACTACAGCAATACACAACTTTTACATTGTTACTGATAACTAGTTGTTATTACCACAGACATGAGTAAACAAGAAAGCAAAACCAGACAAAGACCTGTCTCTAGAATTTGATACATTGTTAGAAACAATCCTTTGTGCTTCGAGTTTTTGAGTTGTTTCTACATGTATTAATTGTAATGTATATGTCATTAATGACCAATGTTTTTTATGCATAGCAAATGTCATAAATATCTAGTCATACAATCAGTGTTGAAGATTAAGGTTTAGAAAGTTATGTGTGGTTATAGTCATTTAACTGATATTGGTTTGGTTCAGCTCCAGATTACTGGATATGACTTGTATTATTTATTATAGTGACAAGTTTCAGTATACAATGAAGATATAATTGTTGTAGTCCAGTGATATTTCTGTTGGTTGTGTTTTCCAGAATACTCCCGTTTGTTAGTATATTCTAACTATGTCTATTAACAAATCATATTTGATATAATTTTAGTATTAACTTTTGATATAAACAGGTTATACACAGCAAAAAACACAGGGTTAAAACTACTTGAAATGGTTGTATCGACTATATTACAAATTGGTTAATTTCACCTACATGTAATTGAGGTGACACTCCTGGGTTATTTTAACTTAAATTGCTTAATGCAATCAAGTTTGTTGAAGCTACCATGTGACTGACTGTAGCTACAACTAGTTGAGGTAGTTTAATATCAAAATAACAATGTAATCTAGTTATTAAAACCAATGTTTAAAGGGTGAACAACAAAATTATGTTACATAACAAAGTGTCTTAGATAAATATAAGTCAAACCATCTGTTAGTTAATGACTATGACAAACATTATAACCAAATAAATCAGATATTAATGACTGATGTGGAGAAACAGAAATGACATAGGCATGATAATGTCTATCAAAATTAGTACATTACATGATAAAACCAAAAATAAAGCATGTCACTACCAATTACCAATACTTCATATGACAAAATAAAGGATCTAATCTATCTGTACTTGTCATAAGATAGGCATTGTTGTTTTGGTACATAATACCATTTTATGTAGCCATGTTGGTCTGAAAATTGTGCAATCCAAGCTAAAATTTGGTACCACACAAATTAAACAGTTGTAAATATTTTTTGGTTCATCTTTTACTACATTTAAACTATTTACACTTCTACATTAAAAAGGAGTATGTAAAAGGGTACTTGCTGCTAATTCATAACACATCCATCTTTTAATGATGATTAGCCAAACTTAAAGAAATGTTCTTATAGACATTGTACCATAATTATGTAATGATAGAAAATGTAGGGAATACACTAAATTGATATAATGGTAACATTTATGTTCTTCCAGTCATAATTATTATTACAATTGTCCAACATTTGATGATCTATACTATGTGTTATGATTGTAATAACCACAATTAATTCAACATTGATGATATCTGTTATCTTTGTTATTAAAATATCTATAATAAACATATCTCATGTAGAGTTTGATTAGTGGTAAATGCATCAAAATATATTGACAACATGTAATACATACTGTTTTTACATATATACTATACAAAACTAGTCGTCAGGTTGCATGATTTATTGTAGATTAAAATGTCTATGTAAGGTATTTACAAGAATGTATAAAAGTATAATGGTACAAAGTAGTATGACAAAGAATAACTTGAATTAGCAGGCTAAATTTCTGGTTGTGACAATACTGAGTAAACTACTTTGTCAGTGATGTTTACAGTTGATTATGCTAACTACTGACCAGAAAAATCAAATATCATTACAATAGAGATGCCAATATAGTTATATAAAATTTTAGAAATGTATAAAATTATAATGCTACAAAGGAGTGTATCATAAAATAAATTAAATTATTACATTAAATATCTGGTTGTGATAATACTGAGTGAACTACTTTGTAACTGATGTCTACTGTTGATTATACTGACTACTGCCTGGAGAAATAAATTATCATCACAACAAAGATGCCAGTACAGTTATATAATACTTAGGATTAATACAAGCAGTAATTTGTAAAGATTCACTCATATGTCATGTTGTAAGAAGTCACTAACAAACTGAAGAATCTATTATACAAGTCTAATTATTCTCTCAATGTAAATATCCGAGCATATTTCTACAAGTAATAAACGGTATCCTAATATATTCACTATGTTATCAAATACAATGTCAAACCATTTAACTTATATCATGGAATAAACATAGTGATGACAATGACTATAATTATAGTTAGTGCTAGGATTATAGTAAATTCAGACATGTTGTTTATATTGTGAGATGTGTTAGCTAATATCATTCTAGCTTATATCTGGTATTACTAGCATCTCATATGATGTAATAATAGGTAGTAGTTGAATGTACATAAACAAATAGACAGAGCTCAAGTTGTATGCTGTCATTGTTTTATTTTTTTACTTAATTTGGCATATCTGCTTCTCAATGAGGCTTTTGCATCTTCTAGAACCCAAAGCTACTTACTGTCTTTGTGATTATCAGGAAGTTGAAGTCAGAAACTACAAATTTTGTAATACCAACAGACAACCAGTGTTTAAGTTCATAGCATTGTTAAAGCACACTATGATACAATAATGATAACATAGTCTACTATATCACTGATTGTTAGAGACATAAAAAGCACTAAAGGTATCTCAAATAACTTTTTATGATTAATTGTTTGATTTTACCAAGACATATATAACTAGAATAAATAGTCTTCAGCTAAACAAAAAACTGATGTAATAATGATTATATTATAAACACAGTTTATAATCAGAGTTGATGGAGTATTTCTTGTTTTTAGTTTGTTAATATTGCTTATATGATAAAATGATCAATATTAGATGATAAAACAACAAGTAGATACACAATTATAAACACATTAGTACTATACTACACATTGAAGCAATGATTTCCTTATAATATCTGACACTAGCAAACAATTTTCAATTATATCCCTTAGTTGGCAGATGTGACGAATATGTGATAACAATAATCATTAGGAATACCCTGATGTTAAAAATCTGTGACACAGCCTATACTTTAAATTTTGTCTAACTGTAATTACTAAAGCTTGCTTGAATTACCCTTCAAATGTTTATAACAAATTAAGGTACTACTTGTCTATCTATTGCAACCAAAATCAATTTGTTCTATTGATAGAAAAGCTGTGAAAGTTCTCCCAATATTCAGCTGACTTGCTAGTAAAGTAATTAAAGTAGGCATCACCTTCTAAGGGAATAAATTGACACTTTAGTTTTTGTAGTCATTATGTCATCTTGTGTTAATATTAGCTACTACAATAATCACTTTCATCTGTGTAGTTATTTTAGGAGTGTTCATATAACAACTTATAGGAGATGATTAAACCACAAATATCTACATAATTACATTTATTAATAACAACATTACATACAAAATACAGTCATGTATAATAATAACAACATATTTAAATAATAGAAAAACTTACTTTGTCAATGGGATCCAGTGATGCACCAGCTTTAATAAGTACATGAGCTGTTTCAGAATTGCCCAGTTGAGCAGCAAAGTGAAGAGGAGTTATCTTGTACTACATAAAGATATGTCAGTATTAATGATCAATTAACTTTATAATATACAGCTACATCTAATGATGTATTACAAAGGATAGGTAAAATAACTCAATATCATTTCACTAATGTATATAGAGAGGTTAATACTCTTTGTGTTGTCAGCAGTGGTATTCATGATAATATTTTTTTCTATTATGCCCATTAAAATTTGCTGTTAATTGTTCATTTGTATAACAGACTAGTGTAAACAATCAAAAGTGAGTACTTGATTGTTTTATAATAGTACTATAACTGTCATTGACATAGATATGACCAATGAAGAGTCAAAAAGCACACAAAGAATTTCGATATTATTTTTATAAATGTTTTTTTATTCTTTTGGACATTGTTTGTTTCTGTATGTACTACTTCATCATATGATATACTTGTCTTATTATAAAATACAAAACTGACAAGTAAATGTTAAAGTATAGTCAAATATGCAATATAACACTTGTTTCAACAAGCTAAGGCACTTCAAATAGACTACGAGGCTATAGGACAAGTGATCTACAAGACTTATCATTATCAAGTCTTGTGATCTATACTGGAAGCTCATGAGGACATTGTACAACTGAACCACAATTTAGTTGCATTGCTATATAGACTTTGACAAGAAAGAAAATGTTTGTGCAAGGCTTAGAGCATTTGTGATCTCTTAGTAAGGCTCTGAACTAAAGACAGAGCTCATCCAATACAAGGTTGTTGTTAATCGTATGCTTACCAGTATAACAGACTAATCTAAACAATCAACAATCAGTACTTAGTTGCTTTACAATATTACTGATAGTTAAAGTAGTTGAGACTGAGGTAGAGAAAGAACTTTTGATTCCACTGATAATGGCAAGACTTTATTCTCTAGGGTAGATTACTTTCTTCGAGGAAAAGAATGAACTTTTGATTCCCTAGAAAAATGCAAAACTTCCTTCTCATTGAGTTTTTGTGTTCCAGGTAGAGAATGAAAGTTTCATTCCCCAAAAAAGGCAAGACTTCCTTCTCATGGGTAATGGCCAGACTTCCTTCTTTAGGTCTACAAAAAATGACAAGACTTCCTTATCTAGGGTTGAGTAATTGCGTTCAAGGTAAAGAATGAACTTTTGATTGCCAATATAATGGCCAGATGTTCTTCTCTAGGATTGAGTAATTGTGTTCGAGGTACAGAATGAACTTTGATTCAACAGAAAAATGGCCAGACTTCCTTATCTAGGTTAACGGCCAGACTTCCTTCTCTAGTGTCCCCAGTAAATGGCCAGACTTCCTTTTCTAGGGTTGACTAGTAGAGAAAGAACTTTTAAATCTTTAGACAATGGCCAGACTTGCTTCTCCAAGGTCCCCAGAAAATGGCCAGAATTCTTTATCTAGGGTTGAGTATTTGTGTTCAAGGTAGGGAATGAATGTTTTATTCCCCAGAAAAAGGCAAGACTTCCTTATCACCGGTAAAGGCCAGATTTTTTCTCTAGGGTTGAGTAATTGTGTTCAAGGTACAGAATGAACTTTGATTCCCCAGAAAAATGGCCAGACTTCTTTATCTAGGTTAATGGCCAGACTTCCTTCTCTAGTGTCCCCAGTAAATGGCCAGAATTCCTTATCGAGGGTCGAGTAGTGTGTTTGAGGTAGAGAATGAACTTTTAATTCTTTAGACAATGGCCAGACTTCCCTCTCCAAGGTCCCCAGAATTCTTTATCTATGGTTGAGTAGTTGTGTTCGAGGAAAAGAATTAAATTTTGATTCCCCAGAAAATGGCTAGACTTCCTTCTCTAGGATAGATTTTCCAGGTAATAGTCAGACTTCCTTCTAGGGTTAGTAGTTGTATTCGAGGTAAACAATGAACTTTTGATTCCCAAGAAAATGGCCATACTTCCTTCTCTACGGCTGAGTAGTATTTTCAAAGAACTAAATGAACTTTTGATTCTGCAGATAATAGCTAGACCTCTTTTCTATGGTTGTGTAGTTGCATTTGAGCTAGAAAATAAACTTTTGATTCCCCAGGTAATTATCAGAATTCCTTGTAGGGTTGAGTAGTTGTGTTAGAGGTAGAGACTGAACTTTTGATTCTCCAGCTATTGACCAGACTTCCTTCTAGGGTTGAGTAAATACATTCAAGGTAAAAAATGAAATTTTGATATTGAAGGGTTGAATTTTTGTATTAGAGGTAGAAAATGAATTTCTGATTCCCAGAATAATGGCTATAAAAGGCAGACTTCCTTATCTAGGGCTGAGTAGTATTTTCAAAGTGATAAATGACCTCTTGAATCCACAGATAATGGGTAGACCTCTTTTTCTAGGGTTGTGTAGTTGTGTTAGAGGTAGACAGTGAACTTTTGATTCCCCAGCTAATGGCCAGACTTCCAACTAGGGTTGAGTAGTTGCATTCAAGGTAATGAATGAAGTTTTGATTCCCCAGACAATGGCCAGACTTACTTCTCTAGGGCGGAGTAGTTGTGTTCGAGGTACAGATTTAATATTTGATTTCCAAGATAAAGGCCAGACTTCATTATCTAGCTTGAGTAGTTACATTAGGGTAGAGAATAAACATTTGATTCCCTAGCTAATGGTCTGACTTTCTTCTAGGGTTGAGTAGTTGCATTCAAGGTAAAAAATGAACTTTTGATATTGAAGGGTTGAGTTGTTGTGTTAGAGGTAGAAAATGTACTTCTGATTCCCAAGAAAATGGCCAGACTTCCTTCTCTAGGGGTGAGTAGTATTTTCGAAGTGCAAAATTAACTTTTGATTCCCTTGAAATGGCCAGACGTACTTCACTGAGGGTTGAGTAGTTGCATTTAAGTTAGAGAATGAAGTTTTTATTCTCCAAATAATGTCCAGACTTCCTTTTATCCGCTTAAGTAGTTGTCTTCTCTAACTGTTTTTATTTTTAATCATAACTTGTAGGAAAGTGTTCTTACAGAAATATGATGAAGAATAGCTCTGATAGAACCATGTTATCAATACGTTCTCTATACACAACTTGATTTTATTTGGTACCTTGAGGATAATATCTATTTGTAGGTGAATGTGAAGTTTAGGAGCAGTGACAAATTTTTTCCTTTTTTACTTATAACAGTAATAGGGAATAAAGACAATGGTCTTTCAGAGACCAATGGTATCCTTATCTTGAGCTGTATCCAGTCCTAAGGGAAAGATTAACTTCAACCCATAGACTCTGTTGCAACATTCAAATATCCCATAGAACTATGTTACAAAATTCCATAAGCTGCCTTAGTGCTGCGACAAATGTAGAAATTTACTCTTTATCACCATCAACAACTCTCCCTGTTGACGACATGATATTTAACTTGAGTCTTTCCATTAAAATAGACAGCTTTGGGTGATAGTGTCCTTGCAATGTCTTTGTTGCCCTTCCACTTGATTAACCGATTATACGTGAAATTCCATTAAAACGCAAATACACGTGACAGCGAAATTTATTTCAAGAAAAATTACAAAATGACCTTTTTAGGTTGATCTGCAAAGAGTGAGTTTTCCTGAAAGAACTAAGCAGAATTGTTATAGTGAAGCTTCATTCAGAAGGAAGATGAGTTCGAAAAGTAGATATCTATAACCTGAAAGTTGGCTGTAGACATTACTACGACGAAGATATAGTTGTGTGAGAGTAAAGCACTTTATCGTACAGCAAGCTAAAGCAAATGGATCGCTGAATCTGAAGCTGCTATACAAACTACTGAAGGCATTGCTATGTCTTTTCAAAGCAAGAAACACTCGAAGTAGCGTAAGTTTTTGAACTACAGAGTATTACTAAGCAGTATGTATATGTTAAAGTTTTTCTGTTTCTGCTCATACAATAGTGACAATTGCTCGTGATTGTTGTAGCCATTGTCAATTTTTATTTTTTATGATAAGTTTAGTAAATGTTACAATGTGATTATAGGAAACTATATATGATCAGTAGTACACAGTGGAGTGATGTATATAATACACACAGATTTTATGAGATATGAGATATTGTATGAATAGATACCTACATACGAAAGGTATATTTATATTGCACAATTTTTACTGGTATTGTTTTGTGTGCCACATTAGGAATAGGAAGCAATCTTTAGCATCACCAGTGTGAAAAGCCAAACATCACACACTCTATAATACCAGGAAGTGACAGAAACCATCAACACGAGTGTGGTGAACTGCATTGTGGTAAGAGTATTGACCTCTTTTCAACTTTTTTTGTCATCTCTTATCTTCATAGGAAAATGACAAAGAGATAGTTGATGAATAGCTCTTCAACTGTCACCACATCTTAGTTGACTACAATAGTTACCTATCAACTCTTTTGCTATCTGAACATAGAACTCTTTTATGTTTTAAATGTTGCTGGTTGTGATAGTGTTTGTGTAAAATGTATGTATTCATGATAGTAACATTGAATAGAAAGAAGACTATATAGTTATACAACTTTTGTTACTTGATTTTACAATTGTAATAGCAACGGAGCTGATCCCCACAGTCCTCTTCACCTATGTATTTGTTATATATAATATTTTATGGACAAGGTTCATAGGTGCCCTCTCCGCCCTCTCATTTACTCTGGTATGCCATTCAAAGTTGGCAGGAATAGATTGGCCTATATTAGAAGTGTAAAGGAAGTTGGGCCACAATGGTTCTTGTATGATGTCAGTAGAAGTTTAAGATGATGGAGGAAAGTTGTTAAAACCATTAGCATTTTCAGTGTTCCACTGGAATGTGATGTACTTAACTGATGGTTTAACATTGAGAATAACCTTGTAGGTGCCAAAATGTATAGATGAAGCAAAATCAAAGCTATGCTACTGTCGAACTTGCTATATCATTACTAATAAGTTGTGAAACTTCATCACAGTATCTATGATTACAGTTCATTTATCATTAGGAATGTTTATTGAGTGGGTGTGGTTTTACTTTTTGAGGCGTGGTTTCGGTTGCCAGACCAATTGTTAGAAAATAACGAGTCTGATTATTGGACCTATAGGCTCTGCCTTTAAAGTTTGGTTACATTACAAACCACTGGTACATCATTGCATTGTTTAACCTTTTCACACTATCTGAGTGCATGTTTTTCCACAAAATATACTTACAAGCTTAATTTTAGAAATACCAGTTTGTGTATCATGTAAGTCATTAATGAGGGTATTATGAGTTTAGGAGAGAAAATGACACGAAACATATAAGCTTAACTTTGGACATACCAGAGTGTGTATCATGTAACTCATTAATTAGGAAATTATGGAACTTGAGGGAATTATGAGCTATAGAAGAGACAATCATAGGAAACCTCAGAGGAAATAGTCATGTTTACAAACATAGTGGTACTAGGTCTTCATGTACACCTGAAAGAGGCCAACCATGAAAACCATAATAGGATATGATTTAATATAACCAGGGGTGACAGGAAAGGTTTCAAAATGGTCGAATAATAATATTATGTCACATGCTAAATTTACAGTGGACATACGATTTAATGCATCTGATTAATTAGAGAATTATGAAACTCATTCATGAGGTTATTATGAACTTTAGGAGAGATAATAGGATAGAGCCATAAGAATATATAATTATACTAGGTCTTTGTATACACCTGAGAGAGAAAACATAATAGGATAGTTGATGATTCTTTAGCTGTTACTAAGACATACTGATATAATATTCAATTCATTGTTGTATTATATAAATTACTTATTTTGTTGTGATCTTTAGTATTGATTGTCTAGGCAAAAATAAAGTCAATTATATCCTTTATCAACTAATACCTCTCTAACCAAGAGACTTGTAACATTATTTAACACAAGAGGCATGTACGAAAATTCATTAAGCAATTGTCTGTGGCCAATGAAGTATTGTGAAAAGGATCAAATAAATATAAAGAGAACAACAATAATTCTTACAAATCATATCAATCATGAAAAACCAATGAAAATATGACTGAAGAGCTTATATACTAAAGTATATACATCAACTGACACCATAGTAACAATGAACAGTAACAAGGACAGACTAATTAAATATAAACAATAAAGAAGGACAACGAAGAAAACAGACTAGGAACCAATTGTCCAATATGGTATATGTACAGAATTATTGTACAAGTCACATGACATAATACATCATATAAAATATCCTATTTGCTCATAGAGATGTAATAATGTCACTAAATTTTAGAATACCATTCAAAATTATAAACATTATTACATAACATATTACATTTATACAGTTCACATGTATACATATACATGTACATGTACAATGTATACATATATACATTACAGCAGTGTTGTTACTATGTATGAACACTCACCTCATTAGTGGAATTAGGATTGGCATGTTTTTGCAAAAGGGACGATACCACTTTGGTGTGTCCATAAGCAGATGCTATCATCAGTGGTGTGTTCTGCGACTATATAAGAGTAGATGACAATGTTTATTTTTAACAAATGATACTTTCAAGAAAGAAAATATTGTCAAAACCTATTTAATAAGTAAAATTTATTTTAAAGAGTACATACAATATCACAATAGTATCAGTACTATTAGTATATCAATGAAATATTTGTTGCTGTTTAATAAACTATATTGGTCATACTCAGATAATGAATAATTAGTTAGTGTTATTACAAATGTATACGTCACATTACATATCTTATGATCAACTTACAAGATTAGTTACATTACTTGACAGAACATGTCATTGTAAAAACTATCTGATAATAGTGGCTATAATTTTGGGACTAATAGCATTACATTCTGATCACTGAAATATCAATGAAAATTGTACTCTCTGTCACTATGTTTAAAAGTAAATGAAATTATTTTCATACTATATCTAGGACTCTATGATGTGTCTACTGATCAGATCTCTACTTAGAAGATCAAAACAACCATGGCCATCTAGTCGTCTAATAGTTGATGACTCTTTTGTTGTTACTAAGACATATTGATATAATATTGAATTCATTGTTGTATTATGTAAATTACTTATTTTGTTGTGATCTTTAGTATTGATTGTCTAGGCAAAAATAAAGTCCGTTATATCCTTTATCAACTAATACCTCTCTAACTAAGAGACTTGTAACATTATTTAACACAAGAGATATGTACGAAAATTTATTAAGCAATTGTCTGCGGCTGTATGGAGGATAATAGAGAACCATTTGGATCAGGCAGTCCATCTGTAGGTTACACATATCTCAAAATAGCTATCTACACTTTCAACATTTTCAACATCATGATGTAACATGTGTATTATATAATGTATATATACTTACAGTAAATATTTCATTGTGTAATAATATTAGTGTGTTTATTTTTCATATACCGTCCAATGTTTAAACTTTTGTTACAATGAAACTTTCTCAAACTACAGTAGTTAGTTTGTGAATATGTTATCTTTACATGTTTTGCTAGTGATCATAAAATATACAATATACTGGTTTAATCTCTGAATATAAAAGGTCACTCTCACTACTAAAATTACAATTTTAATCTTATTCATTGTCATAATATTATTAATGAAATTATTAGTAGGTTATGAATATTGTTATCATGAAAAGTGTGAACAAACAACACCTGTAGGAGGTAATTTTGCAGAGAAATCATATAAATATCAAAATAAACTTTGGCAAAGTTAAATTTTCCAAAGCTGGAGGGAAACATTTTGGCAAATGAAGAACATTTTATCAAACTTATCATTTCATATATGTTATCACAATCTCTCTAATGCTACAATTATTGTGTATGCTAATTTTAGTGACTACTATAATAATATGTAAATGTTTAAAATTGCAGTGTAACACATTTATTATATTGAATTATGGATGTCTAGAATATGGCTGATATTATTTTTCTAGTAGTAAATTTACTAAAGTAGTAGATACAATTAATAGTAGACTTAATAAAGGTATAAACCTAACATAATATGGAACACATATGACTTCACTTTACACACTCTATTATTAAATATAGACCATAAAACATTTTGATACACTATATTCATAAATATCTGAGATGTACAATGTTTAGTTCATTTGTTGAATTTAATGCAATTGTTAAATAATTAATTCACAAAAAAAATTTATTATGTTAGTGACTTTGCTGACTATACTGTTTATGAGTGTATAAAACATAAAATTATAATGTTGTTTCTCAAATTAAATGCTGGAATACAACAAACCTAAGGACACTCTATAAAATAGATCATACATAGCAATCCAAACAACTTGTTGATATAATCATAATCAACGCTTCTGATTAGTATTTAACAAACTATATTTATCAGAGCTTTATCAGCATTCTGGTAGATTGTAAATGTATGAGAACAGCGAATGAATAAATGTGGGCGTGTTATGAAATCTTGAAAATGAATCCACAAAAAGCAATGCCACATTAAAAGCAAATTCATATAAATTACGTCTTCAAAGGATGTGTTATATGATAGATATGGACTGGCTCTGTTAGAATAATTCAGTAACATTGGTATTAGATTATAGCTCAACCAATATCACACTATAATGATGATACAGTGTAGTGATGTGATAATTATTGGATCTTAGACTTATTTATAAAAACACATTGTATATGAAAAATAGGCTTTACTGTTGAGATATATACTTAAATATTGAGAGCTAGTAACTTACAGTGTCTGGATAATGATAGTTTACATCAGCACCTTGTTCAATAGTAGATTTGACTACTTCAATGTATCCATTATAAGCTGCCACGTACAGTTGTAGATTCTATTATAAAGACAACATGTATAATGTTGTGTAGTATAGTGAGTATACAGATCAGCCCTTATAACTAAAAGACCAACTTTTAGAAAGATATTTTGTTTATACAATAACACTGATATGTGAGTTTAGTTAGTATCACAGTGATATATAGGATAATGACATAGAAATAAAAAAGGATATAGACTTACTATTTCTTTCTGAGACATTGTGAAAAGTGTAACTAATATCTTAGAACCTGAGGTTACTTAAAAGGGAATCACTGCTAACTAAATTGTTAACCTAATTATAATAAGATTAAATTAATCTGTCTGTCTACTAACAACACAACTAAATGGTATAACGTTTTGGTGGTATCTTTCTAAACAGCTGAAAAATAGCTTTATGAATCAGCTGATGACATTTCATCAAATCCTATGATGGGTACAATGTTTCTGGATTCAATTTGCTCTCAAAATTTGCCTCACTATATATTCTTATTGGCAGTGTTTAGTGAACCCACATTCGGTCCAGAAGATGTTGGTTATTGAACCAACAGTCGCGTGAGAAACATGAATATAATTAAAACCACGTGGTATCTTGGGTGGGTGAGGATGGAGCCTGGTTAGCCCGTACCCAGGCGTTCTAGTAAAGAGTAGAACGTCTGGTGACTACTGCTTGCGCATGCGCGTAATTATTGAAACATGTTGACATCGTAATTACTACTTTTTCAATTAAATGACGAATCGATGGGCTGGGTTTAAAATGATGACGTTACATTCACTACACGACATGCTAGTCGAGTTTGTTGGTTATACAGTGATTTAGTGGAAGCCAAGAGCAACAAGCTTGTTCAGTGCTGTTGGGATGCAAAACAACTGGGTTTCTCGAATAACTTCTTTGTTTGATGTTATCGTTTCGAGAGATCATGGTCTCTCTTTATTATTTTTATTAAGTACAAACTTCGAATTGTGTTTCTAGAGAAATCTCTTGCAGACTTAGAGGCATTCAAACAGCTGATTCCTAGCTTCTTTAGAGCTTACAGTAGACCAGTAAAAAATCGCATGCTCAAACAGTAGTTACCAGGCGTTTAGCCTGGGTACGAGGCTAGGAGTCTGGTATGAGGACAACAGTAGACTTTGGTGATAGCGCCACCGCGACAAAATCCGGACTCAGACAATAGAGACTATTGATGCTTTTCAAAGAAAGATCTACTGTCAGTTTTTCGTACGAGATTCTAAAACTCTAATTCAAGCTCAAAAAGTCTCTCCAAAGCTAGTAAACAAAGTACCTAATGACACGAACCACACTTTTGTTATGCTTGCATGCATTCATGGTGGACAGGTCTTTAAGTCTAGACCAAAGGATGGAAGCAGACCAGAGGACAAGCAAGCACTAGAAGTGAAAGAAATGATGCTTGACCACAGTCATGATGTGAATCCTAAAGTTTTTATGAACATTCCTCAACAAAGGAAAGTGGATAAAAATGTAAGTAATATTTTCACTTTAAAAAAAAAAAAATATATATATATGTATACATATACATACTAATTTTTAAACTATTTAATTGCATTGCTTGTATTTTAGACAAGAACTGAAATTGAGAAGGCACTACAGTGGAAATCTAACAAGAAATTAATTCAAAATCATGTTTGTTTCTACCACAGGTAATCAGGAAATTGTTACATGGACTATATGATGTGCTGTCTGCATCATGTCCTTGTCTCAGAAGCTAATTTTGATGTACTTTTGCATTTAGGTAAACTTATCACTTTGCATGACTTGACAAATGTTGCAACTAATCTACGGTTAAAGACAGAATCTTATGGGAAAACTTGCAAGATGTCATACTAAAACTTCAGCAGGATTCATCTAAGTTTAACAGTTTCACATTCGGGATATCGGAACAAACAATTGGCTGGAGTGTATCAACCAGAAGATCAAGAGTGTCTGTTCTGCCTTTTCAGATCTGGAGAGTTTTTTCAAAGACTTCCAGACAGTACTTGCCTCTCTTCAAATCAAAAGAGATCATATAGCAATCACTTGTGCATCAAATATTTCTGTCAAGGCAATTGGATCATTAGTAGAAACCCAGTACAGCAGACTCCTCACTTCCTATGCAGCCAAGCTTGTAAGGGAACAGCTTGATAAAGTTGAGAAAATACAATTTATTGATGGAAAAGTCAAGGATACTGAACCTTCACTAGTCAAGTACTCTCGTTATTTTCATCAGACTATGAAGTTGCCTTGTCATCACATTTTCACTTCAAGAAATAGACTTGAAATGCCTATGTTTGATGAAGATTTGGCACACAGAAGATGGTATATGGCTCACTACAATACTATTCATAGTATCTTCAGTGACAGCGAAACTCTTGAATCATTTTCTATTTCTTCAGCTGACCTACCACATCGTAAACCAAAGAGCCAGCATCAGAAATTCAGAGCTGCACAATCAATATGTCTGAGGCTAGTACCTTTAGTATCAAAATCCTGTGGTAGTGATTTTGATCATAAAAAGACAGAACTTCAGAGACTTCAGAGTTGGAAAAGCCAATGATGGTAGTACTCGTAGACAGCAAGGTAACATTTTCTAAAAACATTGCATAATGAATTTTATACATGATGTAGGAGAAGAGGATGATGAAGTTGAAGAAATGGCTGATGTGTGTGAACATGTAGTCACTATGTCTGAAGGCTGTGTCATATTTTACATGAATCAAAATTCTTGTGGTCAATTTTAATTATATTCATACTTCTCACTCGCCCGTCAGTTCAATAACCAACAGCTATGTGAACCGAATGTCGGTTCACTAGACACTGCCATTTTTATTTCAACAGTGTCAGTGGAATGAAACTTTTTACAGATAGGATAATAAAAAGTCATCTGAGAAAACATTTAGTTATATAACCAGATGAAATGACTTAATAATATTCTTTAATACAATCTATTCTTGTTTATACACTGACCTTGTGTGAACTGTCCTGCATATATATAGTATGTTTTTCAATATCAATGGCACAAATTACAGTTAATGCTATTTTATCAGGATAACATGTTGTGTAAGGTTTAAAGAATACAAAGTCATCAATTATACTGTTATTGTTCACAAAAATATTACAGGAGATCATGACTTATTTCAAGAGCATGAACTGCTTATTAGAACAATAATGGAGGATAGCATGGAGATCTTTAGTTTAAATTTACTCTTATTAATTGATTAATTGCTGTGATGGTGTTGACTGCAATCTAATTACTAATAGTGGATATTATATGTAGTATGAAGTTAAAATGTGCTATGCATTAATGTACAATTGGAACCAGGCAAAAAGTGTGTCAGTCAGTGTAAACTATTTAATAACACATTATATTCGAGTCTATGCATTTTATAATAAAAATTAATTAAGTATTTTCATCATAACAATAGCAATTGTTACTGAACATAAGGATTTAATTATATAAACCAACTACAATAATTGTAAAGTCTTGCAACATAACTACGGAGCCAGGAAACTCCTTAATAAAGATGCCTTTCTGCATAATATATTCTACAGCAATAAATGATAGGGTGTCCAGATTAAATTAGATGATGATTGACAAATTCTTTTATTTTAGTAAAAAAGAATAGTAATTGCTAATTTTTAACAACTGAAATGACTTTGTAATGAGCTGATTCTGGTCCATTAATGCGGAAAATTTAATTATTTCAAATTTATCATCATAGTTCATTAGATTTTTTATATTGTATGGTATAGTTAGTGGTCTTTAAATGGTATGTATTCAGATGAATGAAAGAGTATTGAAAAGATTGTTATGTGTTAGAACTAAATATTATTACTACCAGAGGTAACACCTACAACGAAGTTAACAGTATCATTGAAATGGAGTCCTATTCCAATTCACCACATTGTTGATGAATATTGAAATATTCTTTTATCCCTGGAAATTATATAAGCGTAATTGCAATTTTTAATGCAAAAACCCACATTAATGTACATTTTTAAACTTTCTTTTAGACCTATCACATACCAAGCAATTCTTAAGAAGAGATAATGACTGTGATGCTACAAAGCTGAATGTTGACGATGAATATGCATTGTTGAATAAAAAAGTTTTAAAAAATATAATAACTCACCTGTTCACCCATATTTCTTGTTCCATGATATTTTTCCTTTAAGGTACAACAAATATAATTTTATCTTAATGTTGAAGCTAATTCATTTATTTCCAAATACAATGCCATATACCAGTTTTTAATGAAGTGAAAAGAGCAATTCTACAAAACTCTTTGTCTGAAATAAAGTGTCATATTAACATGGACAAAATAATATACATTTGTTTAGAAGTATATATACTTATCTATTAGTCTTGCACAAAGTTGTTTCATTTTTTGTTCCACAGCATGACAATTTATGATCTTCAATTGACATTGGACAGATAGCACAGTTGCAGTGTCTTTTTACTTCAATATGAGGACATCTCTTCCCAAAAGGTCCTTAATGTAAAATCTGACTTAAAATAGAAATTGGGTTTTGGCAGCAAGCTGTGAATTAATTTCAGGAGATCATATAACACAATTGTAAATAAATGATGCCTATATAAGGTTGTAATCATGACATCACTTTACAAAAGTTGACATACTATTGTAGAAGTCCTAACATACCTTACTTCAAAGAAATTTCAGAATTTTCATAAAAAAGATATAAGTAAGACGTTTTATCTCCAATTTCTGCGCCATCAAAATCTTGCTCTACATCATCGTAGAATACACTGTCAGTGTCAACTGAATCCATTTCATATACGAAGGTGTTGTTTGAGTCGCTGTAATAATCAAGTTCATCATTATTGTCTTGAATTCACTCGCAACTGTAAGATCGATCTCTGCATCACATTCACTTGCATATTGACTTAATGTTACTAAAAACTATGATGAATCTCTCAATAGTAGGTCTATTTCAAATTTAGTGGAATCTTCTATGAGACGACCAGATTCACCTGAATCGAACGAACCTTCTGTCACCACAATGTATAATAATTAAATAAACTTTGGACTTAAAAGCACGTGGAGTGTATATATTATATATATATATATAATATAATATTATATATATTTGTGGAAAATGCCGTGTGTCATTGGAGAAGGAAGAAGAGTTAGACATGTTGCAATCATCAAAAAAGACAAAAAAGGATTGCCTGTAAGTTTTGTATTTGTTCGAGACTAAGCTTATAATTGTCTGCACTCTGTAAGTATTGATATTATCAAGTATTGTACTGATACAGTGAGTTTGTAAAGTGACATCAAATTCACTCTGTGGTTGACTTTCAGCACCTCAATAGTGGAGTATAAAGCTTTGTAAATCTTGTTTATGTTTCTGTCATTTACCTGAATACCAGAATTTATTCCTATATTTTTAGGACAGTACAGCTGTGCATTCGTTTCTATGGGAGGAGCTGTTATAAATGGATGAGGTGTCCTTTAATAATTTTAAAGAAGTTGATGTTGGAATGATAGTGCTTGCCTCTTGATATACTTCTAATGATGCATACGATCAGGTCAGAATTTTTGAAGAAAAGATAAATGGTTTTGCTGAATATAATTATATACATTAATGCATATGTAAAGTGAGTTTCCACTTCAAAGCATTGCAACATCTGTTAATTACTTAATCTATTAATAACTGTTGTATAAACTGATGTTGATCAATAAACCATAGGTTTCCTGTCAGTTAAAATAATTTATTTACATAGTAATTATAGCCATAAAACACAAATAAATGTGTACAACTGGTATTACTTAGGTGACAATAAAAAGAATGCCAAGAGCCTTTCAAAGCAAATTAATCATATGAAGGAACCACATTCTGTGTTAAAAATGTTTAAAATATTCTAAATACTACACAATTGTACTATGTTTTATCAAGTTTATAAAAGTGGTATAGCTTCTTTTAACAAGGACATGCTAAAGTAGGTTAAGAATGCTAAAATAGCAATGTTTCCATGACTACTGCTACATTTGCAGTTATCAACACGTTGGGTTCATCACATGATACTGTCACATCCAATAACATAGATGGTCCTTAAATTTGGTACTTCCTTTACAGATGTGAATATTGATCTTCCACAATTATATAGAATAATCCATCTACCAGTCTTGCACTGATTCTAAAGACATAATTTTGGTAATGAACTAATGACTACTAGTAATTAAATTGTTATCACCACAGTGTTAAATCCATCTACCAATCTACCTGAGACAGGTTGTATCACCAACACTTCTCAATCCTACAATACTCCATACTGATCAGCATCTGAATCTGAATATTTTCCAATTAGTACATCTCCAACTAGCCATGTTGAAGACGTAAGTGGAATCAGTGGTCATTCTTTAGTCTTTGTTACCTGATCCAGTAGATCACATTTTAGAAATGAAATAGAAGCATTGGATTATGCTGCTACAAATATGAAACAAACAATTACTACACCACTTTCTAGATTATAATCACTTTCCAATCCTTATGACTCCCAGTATCAATCATAGTAATTGTTTCCAATGACAACCTTAGCTCAAGGGTGATTTTCTGTTTCACCACTATATTTGTATACATTTTGAAATTTATTTTAGTCACCAGAATTAGTAAGTTTAATTGTAAGCCAACCATTTTATATAATTATAAAATTAGGATGAATCTGATGCATCATACATAAGAGGAGCTCATGAGCAATGCTCATGTGCTCCTGTATATAGGTACAGTGGTCAACTATACTGAACTATGTAAACTGTTGTTTTCTAATATAACCTTTTATTGATTATCATTTGGTTTCTTTAGGTATACAGAGTTTGGATTGTTCCAATGCAAAAAAACAGGTATAAAGAATGACACAGCAGTTTGTACAACATTATAGACAAAATGACAATTACAAAGATAACAACATTTCCTGCTTGCAAGTACCAAATCAGACACAGACACTAAAATGAAAATCAAACATCATTTAACATAACATATTGGTTACAGATGGTTGCATCTTGAGACTCTCAAAATCCTTGAAGTAAGGTCTGGATGTCATCACTATCACAATCCATTCATGGTTATCCATTTTTTAGGTTCTACTATCATGTAATGCACTGTTAGTTTATGTTTGGTACACTTAATGTAATATATGTCATGTGAGACAATATTGATGACACTCTACTTCAATCTTTAGTACAAACAAGTAAGTACAAGTTAATTGATGACATTAAAATGATTGTCATGTAATCATTCCTGTGTTGTATCATATGATTTTCACAGGACTGTCATATGGTATCATATGCCATGTGATAATGTTATAATATTCAAAGTCGAGTATTATCTAACAGTTTTTCCACCAAATATGTAAAGTGTGTATGAGTATTTTAAGATTGCTTTTGACCACATATTACATATTATACTATAATAATATGTTCATTTCACATTCATTTAATGATGTAAGACTTTAGTAGCGTAACAGATAACCTGCAGAAATTCAAATCTCTACATAGTATTGGGTACAATTGATTGATAACTATAACCTCATAGCTTCTATTGACTCTCTAGATTAGTAAATATATTTCCTTACAGTTAGAGTAGTATTGTCAAAATATTCTTTGGATGTTTACAACTATAAATATCTATAGTTAGAACAGCACATATACTTATAGTGACCAGGGGTTCATACAGGATTTGAACTTTGTAAGGGAAAATTCAGTCAATGCTCCTCCTATGTCCCATGCAGTATTGTACTATATATTCATGTTTTATTAAAACTAATTAAAACACGTCTACATAGTCACCTAGCTGATTCAAATCTTGAACATTTAATGAAGGTTGCAATAGAAGGACCTCCATTAAAAGATGTTGACTTTATAGGGATATTGAACTTTGACTTAAATAATTATAAATAATAAATATATATAGAAATTCTTGGGGGGAAAGCATCCTTGGGGGATATCCCAGGGCTTCCCTTTCTGTATGAACCCCTGGTGTACTATCTATAGTATTATCTTAAATATGTACAGTGAATGCAGACCTACAATATATACAATTTAATATCAGTATACTGTATAGCAGGAAATTTCACATGGCGCAAATCTTCATATATTTTAAAAGCTTACTAGGAAGTTTAAAAATTAAAACCTGCAATTCTTATCTTGTGACAATGCTAGTTGTAATCATTTACAATAGTGCTCTGTCAATACTTTAATTTTAATCCACTTTACATATGTAACGAAAAGTTGCAGTATCAAAATTACCACTATCAGATTCTATATTACTAAAACATGCTTGAATACTTGTCTTTTCTGTTCACATTTATTTTAATTACCATAATTAGCTTTTTTTTCATTGTGAAATATATTCGTTTCACCCTAGATAAACAAAATATTTGTGAATTGAAAATTTCTATTTAATGAAGTTTTTTATGTAATGAAAAATTGGAATGACGAATATTTAGAATAACCAGTACATAAATACCATATGTTTGTCTATTGAAGACATTGAGATATCACAGTTGAATATTCAAAATTATTTCAAGAACTATTACAACCATCCCTGATGGCCTTATAGACATGATATCTCCTTATGCAACAGGCCACTTCACTTCTTTCTCCATTACTTGAGCCATTACAACATGTGGTCTCACCTTTATGTAAAAATTTCACTTTAGCAAAATTTTCATTTAGAGTAGGAAGAAAATTTAGTAACACGAACTTTTTTAAGAAAAAATATTTTGATAACGAAATAAAAGCTAATTATGGTATATTATACTGCAAGAAATAGACATGATACACCACTTGTTGATGAATTTAACATAATATTTACAATTCTATGTAAAATGTAAAGACATCAGTGATATGTATAATAATAATGGTGTTGTACATATTGGGAGGTGGAACTAAAATGTATTCATGTGTTATTGTAACTCAATATATCATTATCTACTGATATTCATATATTGTGTACAATTTGTGGGTGGAACTGACATAGTATTCATAGACTATTGGAACTAACACTTACATGTATACTGTAGTATAGCAGGAATTAATTAAAAGAACAATCTTATTTGGTTATTTGTAAAAATTTTATAAACTTTAACAAATTATATTTCAAATGCTATTAATAAATATTGTTAGACACACTTTATCTTAACTACTAAACAGTTTAGATGTAATTAAGTGACCCAATCTATCATCTAACAGAAGGTTGTATTGTCCATAATAGAATGTCCAAATGATTTTGCTGAAGCATGCTAGCTAGGTAAAGAGTCTAATCTTATAATTGTTTGTGTTATTCTATCCATGACTTTGTATTCTCTCTCTTTCTCTCTCTCT
>OY848918.1:16161907-16228104 GCA_963693285.1 Xestospongia muta
TCTCTCTCTCTCTCTCTCTCTCTCTCTCTCTCTCTCTCTCTCTCTCTCTCTCTCTCTCTCTCTCTCTCTCTCTCTCTCTCTCTCTCTCTCTCTCTCTCTCTCTCTCTCTCTCTCTCTCTCTCTCTCTCTCTTTCTCTCTCTCTTTCTCTCTCTCTCTCTCTCTCTCTCTCTCTCTCTCTCTCTCTCTCTCTCTCTCTCTCTCTCTCTCTCTCCCTCCCTCTGTCTCTCCCTCCGTCTCTCTCTCTCTCTCTCATAATTCAAGAGCTGCACTGATAGTATCATAATTCAAGAGCTACACTGATAGTATTATAACTTATGTGTGTGGTTTACAGGCACAAGATGGAACATTTTTCATATGATCTAAAGTCTTATCTTTGTTGTTGTAATATTATTATTATATGTAGGGGTAATGATCTCTTCTACTTTACTCTCTCTGTCTCTGTCTTCTAAGATTTGTTTATAATCATTACTAGCTATTTAATTAAATATTATTGATTGACTCATAACTCTATCAAATATGGTATCAATGACAAATCATACTAAAATATATCATAGACCTCTGAATACAAAGTGCAATATATTGTTTTATAGTTTTTAGTTTTCACTTTTTGCAAATATCACAATCATAATAGGTTTGATATCAAATTTTACATTGATGTACACAAAGATCATACAGCTAGTACTGACAAGGAGCTAACACTTGATTACTTTAATTTGAGGAATTGTTAACATCATTACAATTAGCTACATTGTCAACTAATGAATGTTATTGAAATTGATTAACAAGTTAAGCTATCAAGTTTGATTACACTATCTACATATCCCTAACAATACAAAGTCTTGCATCACATCACATTGTGTATGTCCATCAACTTATGAACACAGTACATGCACAACACATGAATGTGATGTGTCACAATGTAAGGATAGAATCGATTTTTATCTTGTTGTTCCTAGCAGTGCATTCAACTCAATCAGATTTCAATTAACACATGTTCACACATACCAATGTGTTTTATGGCAGATGAGAAACTTATTGAGGCTGTTTGTTGTTTTCATTGCTTGTAACAAGTATCTAGCCAAAGCTACAAGGATCCAAGACCAATAGAAAACACATAAAAATAAGTGGCTAACCAGGCAACTGAAACTGAAACTCTCCTTGTTGGAGACATTGAATAAATATAGGACACACCCACCTTGTTCTTTATTTCTATTGGCTTCTTCATTATCTGTAAAGCAAAGCAAGCAGCAACACTTCAGTCTCCACTTTGCACTAATTGACTTTATAATAACGAGGTGGGTTTTTACTTGACATAAGTCTGCTTGTTTATTTGAACAATATTGGCACTACGCTATGCTACATGACACAATGCCAAGAATACAACTTGGTGCATATACAAGTGTATTTTTGTGTACCCACCTTAACTGTTACATTATTCTCTTCATCATCAATCCATTATGAGTGTTTTATTCTACAGGAAGGTATAATGCACTAGTGATACTACTGATACTAAGAAAGTAGTAGTTCTTTTAAGATATATACAATTTATAAAGGTATTGTAATCCTTTTATCTACTTCATCTATCTATGTGTATATTAGTACTTGTTACTATATGTATATTTGTGACCATAAATACAAAAATGGTACCTAATGTGTAAACAAATTTTGAACTATACTTCTATAGAATTATTGTTTATTTTGTATTTATCATTTCCAGTAAGACAATGTAATCATAAAGATCAATAATTGAGCTTGTTACCTACTGAATTTTAATAACTTCCTATTCAAGATGGCTCCATAGTAACAATTTGTATGCAAGTACTTGTTTGAAATTTGTTTGCATGTAAGATACCGTTTTGATATTTGTTGCAACATTTTTATAATCAATTCATAATTCTTTTGTTCGTCTTTTTGTCCATTTTTTTGTTTTTAACACTTTTATCTATCCTTTTATCTATTAGGTCCAGTACTCAAGATACAACTCACAACATAATGAAGTACTCAATGTGACATTATGTGTAATAACCTGTTCATTTTGTGATCAATACATACCTAAGTTATGATAAACTGGACTTTTTAAAATACATAAGAACCAACATGTACTTACAATACATTTATATATTTACATGTTAATAAAATGATATAGTAATAAAACAAAGTAAATGTATTATATGTACCATATATTATAATGACCAGTGTTCATATTGGAATCATATGATTGATTGATGTCCTTGATGATTAAGAAATCATCCATAACTTCAGTCTTGTGGTCTACTATGAAATAGAATCCCAGGAACCTTGGAATGTCATTTGGATGAAGGGTACTCTATCTGTGCCTTTTTTTTTTGATATAACTAAAGCATTTGACTCAGTTCCACATCAACCCCTTCTTGATGTACTTTTTTCACTTGACATTATTCATCACCTTATGGTTTGGCTTCAAAGCTATCTCACACTTCAATCTCAGCAGGTTGTTGTTGATGGCTGTTTCTCTTCTAAGTCTACCATCTTATCTGACATTCCTCAAGGCTCGAATCTTGGACCACTTCTTTTCATTTTGTATGTGAATGACATATTCTTTCCCCTCAACTTCATCCATCATCCTATATGCTGATGATCTCCTATCATGTCCCTTCAAATCATCCTATGAATTTTCACTTGCACAATCTAATGTTAATATTCTCTCTTCCTGGGTGAAATCTAAACACCTAACTATTATAATCACTCTAAAACAAAATACATGGTTTTTCCATTCACTTAGTCAGGTCTGTTACTTGATAACTATAAAAGTAATATCATTAGTCATTATTGTATCACAATATTGTATTCTTTCATTAGGTTCTTTGGAATCGAAGAGGAGTTTTAACAAAAATTATTCTCATTCAATTAGAATTATTCTAACAGTATCATCTTTACATAACATTAACATATTTCTTATTATTTCTAATTATATGTCAATAGTCTATTTGACCAGATCTCCATGAATGAAAATTCATTTCATTAATCTATTATCATATACTTCTACAGTATACTAATAGTATCATTCATTATAAAGGACACATGTATCAATGTGACACTAATTCTTTAAGTATATTTTTAGATAATCAAAGTTCTAATAAAACATGAATACTTCACATAATCATATATATTAAACTGATGCTAATGGTGTTTTTAGCTGTAACACAATTATATATACAATGGATCTATCATTCTATAGTTATACTTAAATGACAGATGGATCATTTGAAAGGAATTTAATTTTCGGATTTCACAGATTAAACCAATGTCTGATATATTACTTAACAATATATACATCAGTACATGTTTCCTTATATTTATATGGAATGGATAAATTTTAGATTATTACTAAGGAATGCAATCAGTATTTATAATTACAAACACAAAACACTCCCTCACAATTGTTAATGCTAGAGTATTCTATTATACTATATAACAGTACCTGACCACATATAATAATAATATGTATGATATATAACATATGATCTAATCACAGAGTGTCAATGGAATCAAGAAGCACTGAGGAAACACTTATATGATAAATACTATCTTCTATTTTAATCATTGGTATGGGCTGGGTCATTCACATTCATTGTCTTCTTAATGAATTGGTATCAATACATAGGAAGTGTATAAACACTAGACTGGATAGTTTAACTGAACTGTCCTTAAATTATTTATGTTGGAGAAGGTTGCTGTCAGAATCATCCTATGCCACAAGTTTCATTTTATAGTTTGTATGACTTCTCAATTTTACATTCTTGACTTTTTTGTTAGTACAGGTTGTAAATAAAATTTATAAATAATTATAGAATGAATACATTCAAAACCAAACTATCCTATAGACTGCATAGTGATGTATGAGTAAATAATGCAACATTGAGTAAAAGTAACACAAAATATTTTTGCCTTACAATGTAGTCATTCTTTAAAATTGCATGCATTCTTTCTAGTTAATGATGATGTTTAGAATGAAGTTAATGTTTTGAATTGTTTTCTTTGAAAAGTTGACAACACCACATATTTAGTGTAGTTGCGTGGATAATGACATAGTTCCTTCAACTGACCACTATTCCTAATATCAAGGTGTCTATAGATAATACAGGAAGTAGGTGACATAGTTAGATAGTATAACTACTATATTGGAATGAGAAAACTCTATGAAATAAATCAACTGTAACCTAATTATAGTAAGATGAGAGTGTACTGTCTGTCTACTAACTACTACTATATGTGACACACTCACACTATGTATGTACTGTACACTATTTGGTCATATATAATTAACAGCTGCTTAGTAAAGTCTGCCACTTGATAACCATGAAAGTAATGCCAATAGTCATTATTGTCTCATAAAATTACATTCTTTCATTAGATTCTTTGGAAGAGGAGATTGTAACAGAAATTCTTTTCATTCTCTGGAAATTAATTTACAGCATCATCTTTACACAAGAATTATGTATTTGTCATTATTTCAAACTATATATATGTCAATAACTGTATAGATCTTTATAAATGAAAAGATGTCTCATTAATTTATTCTAATGTCCTTATACTTCTACAGTATACCTTCTGTATCATTCATTACAAAGGATACATATATCATTGTGCACACTAGTTCTTCCAATGTCATCTTAGAAATTAAAAGCTCTAACAAGACATCAGTACAACATATAAAGATGGACATTATTAAGTTGATTGTTACGGTGTTTTAATAGCTGAAACAAAATAATTTGTAGGATATATCTATCATTCTATAGTTATATTTTAATGAAAGATGGATTATTTAAAAAGAATTTAATTTTGTTATTTGACAGGTGATGATGAGGTATTTGAATAAGCCATTACCACTCTACACTAATCCTCAAAAGACTGAAAAGAAAAATTAAAAGTACAAAACAAAGAAATTGTTTTAGTCTTTTAGAGTTTATACCTCTAATTTATCATCCTTTTATCATGGACTTGTAAATGAAGAGGATTTGAAGACTGAAACAATAGTGTCAATGATGATGATGATGCTCTTTAAACGCCCCAAAAATTTTAAAATAATATTATATGAAAAGTTGATCAACAACCATTTGTGGTTACAGTCAAGTATTCTTGTGGCTTTAGCTTTTATTGACATTTTATAGTAAACAAAACACTTCAAAGAGTTATTAATTACAAGTAACATCATATGGTTAGACCACTGTGGCTCTCAGTCTTTAATTACAACCAGGTTTTCATGCTCTATTTGGTGATATTTAAACATAGATTGTAGAGTGTCCTACAAAGTACAAGAAATATTATGCCTGCTGAGAATAATCAAAAAATCAATTTTAAAATATATATTGTGTCAAAACATGTACATGTACCCAATATGTATAGATACAGAAACAAATAGCAAATTATTAAAGTTATGTAATATTATAAATAGGTCACATAATGACTAAATACAATAGAAACTACAAGCAATAGCACTAGTTAAAACTATTTCCTTGTACATGTATAATAATGACACTAAGAGCAGCTATATACTTTTCATGAAGGATTTTGTTACATATAAAAATATGTCTTTATATTAGTGATTTTGTCAATTTTATCAAACTAAATCACCCTCTAATGATTCTTCCTCTAACACGTCATGTTGAGTCCTAAATAAATTAGGTGCAATAGGTACTTTCTCAGCTGTATGTATGGGTGTGGCTGCAATTATGTTCAAATCAGGAAGGTCGTGACTGGTAGTAGATGAAAGTGGCAAAACAGGACTGTCAGGAATAGGTTTAAAAGTGGAGTCATCAGCTCTGAGGAAAGATGCAGGCGTTAAATCTGGTGTATCTTCTAAGTCTTTATCATTTCCTAAAAATAATGGGCTGGAATTTTGGGATCTTCAACTAATTCTGTAAGACTTTGTGAGATAGTACTTTCTGATGATGATTGTGGTTCATCATATCTTTGTATCTTGAGATCAGCTACAAGTAACGGTTTTGTTTTATTTTGTTCTAAAACATTGTTGTCTGATAGTGTTTTCTTCAAAATAGGTTTTAGATTTTTCCAGTTAGGTGTTGACCGTGACAACTGGTTTGACTCTTCAGTACTTGATATGAAATGTATGGTTGTTGGACATTAGGCAATGTCTGCTTCTATTTGCAAGTGCTTTGGACTAAATGATGACTAAAGAAACAAAGAAATGTGTACATGTTATTGCAGGATGGTTTCATATGTAAGAATATAATAAATGAACTGAGTTATTGATACCAAAACTATTCACAGAGTCTATACTTTTATTAAAAACATGTTCATTGTCTTTGAATTCAATAGTTATTTATAGAGCTCACAAATATGTAAGAGATGTTTAGGGCTTCCTTGCACACAGAAAATGCCAAGTAAAAATAATAAATTGATAGTACTGTACATTTACAGTTACACTAACTAATATTGGTATGTAGATATTATTTACTAACCTGTGACACTCTTTTCTTTAGCTCTTGTAATTTATCCATTGGAACTGCTACAACATTGTTTGGATCCATTGAGAGCTGTCTTTTTGCACGGACTTTAGCACGCCATGCATTAGCAATGGTTGCTGGAGAATAGTTAACAATAGCAGGATTACTAATGGATTCACGTCTGTCCTGATCATCCTCTTTACTAGTCATTCGAGCCATAGTATTTTCTACAACTGCAACCATACGTGGCTGCTTATCTTCTTTTAGTTTACTGGTTACTTTTGCAGAGACATCTTTAAATGTTAACCTGCGTTTTTTAGGATCAATTTCATTAGAGTTTATAAGCTCTTCTGTTCTTTCTTTGACAACCTCTTGTGTAGCTTTGACATGTGAATTAAAGTCTTCCAGCCTTTCCTTAAGACTGCTCCTTTGAGTTGCTGTTGGCAAGGGACTCTCCGTTTTTTTCAAGTTGTCCAAAAGGTTAGGGAAATTTGTTCCAAATGTTTGAGTATGTTTTCCTGGTTTGTAAACCATGTGCTGTTGTCCCTCTTGTAGAAACAAACTCTTCACTCTTTTTCGACCTCTTCGTGTTCTGAGATCAAGTTGTTTAGGACGACTTATTTTGCGGATTCGTTTGTTTCCTTTCACTTGTTCTTCTGTCAAGTCTTCATATTTTCAGTTTCATCTTCATCATGTATTGACTCTAATTCAATTGCTTCGTCTGATTTGTTCTGGATAAATTCATCAGCAAAATTAGTAGGTCGAATTTCATCGTGTAGTGACTCTTGATCTGATATCTTTTCCTCTGCCAATGGACTTAATGGAGTGGTCTTCAGTGGCTCAATAAAGACATCATCTTGTGCTTGATCATGTGATTGAAATAGTTCATCTTTCTCACTAGATTCCTCCTGATATTCATCATCATTATCAAGTTCACCACATACATCACTCTCTTGTTCCAAGTCAGTAAATTGAGAAGTCTCTTCATCACCCGACATAAAGTCATTATCATTTGATCTGTTGAGGTAAAAGAATAATAAACTTAAAATCTACAAAAAAGCTTTGTTATAATACTTATATGTATAAAGTAATGTATTAGTAGAGTAGTTATATAATGATAATACATATGAGTGTGTACCTGATTAATCCTCTTATTTTATATTTAGTAGTAGTATGTCTTAACCAGTTACATGATACAGCTAATATCAAATACACTAATGTCATCAAAAGGAGTATCTAGAGAATGTAAGTCACAATAATGTAAAGGGTCTATTTACAATGGAGTTCATGCAGGTCAATTAAAAAGCACATTCATACCATTATATTTGTGAATGACATAATTCAATAAAGAATGAACATATATAAGGTAAATTTAATGTCTACTTTAAGTATAAGACATCACTATAATGACCCCAAAATACTTATATGACTACTCTTTACTTACAGCTATATTCACATAAGGTCGAACATCATCAAAGTTATATGCCTGAAGGATATAATCATCAGATGAGAGATAACACTCTACTTCTGATTCTCCTGTAGTACAATTAGCTTTAAAGCCAGTGAGAAGGAAAGAAGCTGAGGCAGAGAAGCCATAATAGTTAGGATTAATATAAAAGAGCCAACGATACCTATAACATTAATAGAATACAATGTATATGTATATTGTTGTATAATATTAACGATGATAAAATATTAACATAATACATCTGTACATGTGATAATAATATATAGATAGACTCACACCCAGGGAGTATCATCATGAGGAATAAAGAAACCACTTGTGAATCCTGCTACACTTGATATGATGGGTGACAGACGAAATGCATATGAAGGTAAAGCTGAGATAATAAAAATGAGAAGAGAAATCCATGTTTGATTGAGAGCCATAGCTACAACAACTAGTTGAAGAAAGACAGTAGCACTCCAGTATGTCATATTAACAAGCTATAAATATAATAAACATTAGTGATATTAAACAATAATAACTATGTTAGTGACTTAAGCATGTTTTTAGAAGTTATAGGGAAGGCATTTTGCCCCCCCCCCCCCTGAGCTTGTAGCAAAGTACATTAATTTTTTATTTATGTATTTTAGCTCCAACCTATGCCCCCCCCCTCCTCAATCTATTTCTCGAAACATTACTTTGCCCACCCCGAAATTTTTTCTTTAAAAAAATGACTTAACTATATATTATGTAAACTTTCTTACCAGTAGGTACAAAACAAGAGCACAAAGGACAACAGGTATGATTGCCATGGTAACAAAACGAAAGAACCCTTGACAGATTAGGTCATGTGATCTACCAGCACCATCAGCTTTTTCAAACCCATAAACCTATACAAAGTATTATATCAATACATATACATACATGTATATACACTTGGTTCAAAGGATCCATATATATACTGTATAAGTAAGTTGATGTATGTATATTAGGTTGAATGGAATCACAAAGGCAACCATACACACACTTAATATAGATGCATCATATTAAATTAACTTCCTGAAAATACATTATTTGTATTGTAGACTATACATTATATTATAAATTATGCTCAATTGTGCTTCTGGAGTTGTGATACATTACACCAGATCCCTGAGTGACAGTATAATCGTCGATGCTGCTTGTAAGTTTTCAATGAGAGTCTTTTAAAACAATGTCCGCAAAGCTTGAAATTTGTAGCCTTAGACTGCCTTAATCTATGAGACATTTTAAAACAAAGTAACAAGACACCTCTGTTTCAGTATTGCAATGATCACGTGATAACGTAGTTGAAAGTCGCGGGATCTGTATGAAGTTTTATTTATCTCTTTCTCTCTGGTTGTAGAAGTTAAATGGCCTATTCTTTCCATCAGCATCAACCCAGTCCTAGCTATTTCGAACAACTCAATGATAATGACTATAATGAGTATCCTGAGAGCCTGTCATCGAGCTCATCTAACTGTCACAGTACTGAATATGACGACTCAAGTCCTGTTGTAATTCCTCCTACACCTCCAAGAAAAGCAGTGAACAGTCGATTGAACCTACTCTATCGTTTAGAAGATGCCATTGGTCCATCTCAGTTACCTTCTTGGATAAATGCTAGCACTTATTTAGAAACAAAAGACAACAGTGTTAAAGCTAGTGCCAAAGTTACTACTAGTCAAAACCAAACTGACAATACAACACTGGGTAAAGCTTCAACTGAAGTAACTCCCTACCATGCTAAAGCTAAGTCAACAACAAGAATTTCTTCGAAATGTAATCAAAAAACTCAAGGTAGTACTAAAGTCAAGGAATCTCCTGTTGTCCATAACTTCATTGATACTGAACAGACAGGTAAATGGTAAAATTGTACAGTTTTTATGTTAGATTTTTGTAGCAATGGACAAAATTTTGCAAGAGATTAAAAATTCAGAAGAAAGGTTACAGACACGCATTGAGGACTTGGAAGGTAGATTTGGACAACGTCATGGTTCTACTACTAAAAGGAAAAAGATTTCACCTTCTCCTGAAATAAGAGTAAGTTATTTTGATGTGCTAAGGCAAAGTGAGAAATTTAACTGCTTTTATAATACAACCACATAGCTATTTACACAATTTGTGGTCTATGGTAATCTCAATTTTTCTTTAGGCTTTTTAGTTGACTTAAGTATCATGATATGTTTGTTCGGAAAGAAAACTTTATACTAGCCTTATGTTTTAGGGTTGGAAATGTTTTTGGTATGGGGCTAATAACTGTAAAGTAAATATATCACAGTACTATATTATGTGTACAGTCAATTAAGTGTGTATTTCTGAACAAACAGTACACTATGAATTGTGTCAAGAATCTCAAGACCTTTTCCTTTGCCCCATCACAAACTAATAGTAGGGTTGAAAGGTCAAAAGGTTTGCTCACTAGTCTAACCTATGAATAATTTTCCAATAATAAGCAAATATAGTAATATTATCGTGACAATATTGTATGTATAACATTGTTAGTACATTTGACCCACCCACACATCATGTTATAGTAACTTTTATTATCTAGGATTGTGTACGCAAAACATATTTAGCTTTATACGAAGAAGATGAGAACCTTGAATGGAACTTTAGGTATGAATAACATGACCTCCACTTGTAACACTGTCTTCTGTGTACTGGTGTAGTAAGAAGATAAGTGACAAAGAAAATCAAATGATATTAAACAAATTAGTAGCAGAAGTGAAATCTCACTTTCCTGATGTAGCCACCGCAGTTATTAATGGTTAGTAATATTATCAACTTGAAAAATATATTGGCATATCTGTTGAAATTATAAATGTTATGTATAATATAATGTGTGCATTATTAACTATTTTATTAAATGTGGTTTTACCATATTCCTCATCATCATGATCCTTTTATAGATGCTACTAAAACTTATTTTTCAAGTTGTTACACTAAGGCAAAGCTCATAAATTCAGGAAAGTATTCTAATAAGTGTGAAAAACAAAGAAGAAGAAACAGGATAACTAGAGTAAGTAGTTCATACCATTTAATTAACACTATTGCAATTTCCATTATAGGAAATGACAATGATAATGTTAGTGTAAATACTTATGGTTTTTTTATTTTTTTCAAACACTGTTTTTTAATAGAAGCTACAACAAAGACTTACTGAATATGATCGAACAACTGGCCTATCTGATGCTACTAAAGCAAAGTGGAGAGTTTGTTTCACTGGTGATATGATGAGCTCAGAAGAGAGTGATGAAAATGAAGATTACCAGTTTATTATCCGCACTCTTCCATGGAGAGGAAAAAATCTAACAGAATTACTGTATGCTTTGGACAAAAAATCTTCCAAAACCTGTTCAGTAAGAAGTAAGCATATGACTATTAAAAGGAAGGAAGGGCTTCCTTCTGATAGACTGAAACTAGCTGGTTATCCCGAATATGCTTTTCAGCATTGATTGCAATGACAGTGGTTATTCAATAATTTATTTTATGAGTCATTTATCCAATCATTATAAATGTTATGTTATGTGAAATCGTGTCCATATAGTGTTGGGTCAGTAAGAGTGTTCTGATTATGTCATTTATTGTTTAAGTTGTTTATGTGACAATGACATTATCTTTGTGATTTACATAACATTTCCTTTTTTGAGGATGTATATCATAATGGAAATGTATTTCATTTTGTAGTGATTACTTGATTTTTTTTTTGATTTGTTGTATTTGTAAATAATTATTAATTCAATGGAAACATTAAAGTTTCTTTAATAAAAATACAAAAAAAATTTAGTGTTTTCAAGTGTTTCTGTATAGTGGGGAAACTTGCTCTTCACATGTGTTTCTTATCAAAAGAAATCTTTATGTTTCCTTAGTTTGGAAATGCCAGAAACATAACAGGATACTTGACATTTTCAAAACGTTTCCAGATGTTTCATGCTGTAGAAACATATTAATTTTTCCAGTGATAAAATGTAATTAAAAAAAAGAAAAAATGAATTTTTATCATACTTTTAAATTGTTGTTTGCTACAGGACAGTTTAGGGCTCAAATGTTCTACTGGAAAACAACTAAAGATTTCAGTTCAACATTAATCTAATTTTTCCATCTTAGTGAGGTCTATCCACATTGTCATTTGTAAAAATTTTAAAAGAAACTACATTTTTAACAAGATATGAAAATCAAAAGTAAATTGACAGTACACAATGTAATGTTCTAGTACAAAAACAGTAGCTTGTCTAACAATATTAACAACACTAATGTATACATAATTTAATTCGTTTTTAAAATCAAAATTTCTAACTTGTAAATGCACACAAAAGAAAATACTGGGTCATACTACATACATAACAAATTAAAAATCAATTATGAAGATAGTTCAGCAATTTTGTCGGCAATACGATGTAATTTCATATCTCTAATTGCCTTGATCAAAGCTTCTTTAGTAGCTCTGACCTCATTTATCCACTTGGTAATCATTTTTGTTCGACCAGGTTCTGATTGATGGAACGTGTCTTCTTTAATTATCTTCAAAGCAGAATCTCGAAAGCCTAAATATATACCTAGTGTGTACCAATCAGCTACATCATCAACAGCCTGTAATACACCATAGAGATGTGTCTCATCTAATGAGAAAAGAACATGTAAAAATAATTATAATCTCAATTTATTGCATACTTAAAGGTCCATCTGGTATATTGGTGCTCAAAGGAACTGTGGCTGGTAATGGGGAAGAATCTACAACAAATAGTGTTAGTCATTGATATGTACTCATAATAGTTTTTATCTAAACTTACCAATGAGCCAACATTTTTGTTTTTCATTAGTTAATTGTAATGTTGGCAAGTTCTTCTCAATACTGCATCTAATGGATGGAGGATCATCTTCATATGATATTAAGACAGGATGTGACTTGTATCCTGTTTTCCGATGCTGTCGTTGACAGGACACTGTTACTTCAGCTTTTAAAGCTCCTTCTTCATATGCCAATATATCAGCACATGTTGATATGGCTTCACAGATGATTTGACGAAGTCGAAAGCAATTTTTGGTAAGGCCAGTATAATACACCTCAATCCAGTAGAATCTGTCCACTAGAAGAACTGAGCCAAATAGATCTACAGAGGTGTCAAGTAAAATAGAATAACGGAGCTGTGTAGAATATGTAGACAAACGTGTTTCACGATTTATATAAAATTGAGGCTTCTCTTCTCGAGTAACAAGAGCAACCACTACAGCAGGAAACACACCCTAAACAAACAAACAGAAATATAGTAGTAAGTGTGATAAAAGTTCAGTCACTACCAATTAATTAATCTATAATAATGTATTTTCATACCTGAGGAATTACTTTAGTCTCAAAAGCAATTATCATTGGATCACATGACTCTGTAAATACATTTGTATCATCTTCAGTGACTTGACATGGTGGTAACACAACTGGCATAAAATATCGCTTTTGATTTTCGCTTGAAGAAAGTGGAGCAATAATACGAAGATATTGAAGCAATTCAAGAAAGCTCTCTTCTGAAAATAAAGGAGCAACAAAAGGAAGGCAAAGCTTATTAAGTAAAGAACTATCAAATACTCCATCTTCGTGAAAAATTTGCTGAGCATTGCCTTCTAAACATTGATTTGCTGGTAAAACATTTTCTAGCGATTCAACAAATGAAAATCGTATAAGAGCTGAAAGCATATCAAGGAGATATTGAGGGTTAGTAAAAATAACATTAGGAAGCACTTTTGGAAAAAAGAGGAACAAGGCCATGGAATGAAGGTATGTGATGGATTTTAGTACATCACTACGATCCATTCCTAAATTAACTCCAATACTACAACAGGAGTCCAATGAAATCATGCCATGTTCCTCTTGTGATGCTTCCTCTGTTAGACGCATTTCAAACATGTAATAACGTACTGGTATTGGTACAGGTATACCGATATGCTTCTGATAAGACATAATATGCTGACGGAAATACAACGATATCTTTTTGCGATTCCACCAACAAAGGTTGTCAACTGGAAATATAAGCTCTGCGGGATTATCTTTAAAGAAAATAAAATGATCTCGAAATTCATGAAGGGCTGAGAGAAGCTGCTCATTCTTTTCACGCAATAACTCTAATTTCTTTTTCTTTGAGCCTTTCATCTTGTCATAATAAGTGCCAACAATCATAAAAAGTGGCAAGTGTTTGTTTCCTTTCACTACTACAGCATTCTTAGAAGCAATTATTGAGTGTACAAAATGCTCTATAAGCTGTAGGTTAGTCATTTGCAACTTACTGGGTTGACTAAGTAATTTGCCATTTAATGAGTAAGAGAACTGAGGCTTATCAGAAAGGTTTTCAATTAACTTTGTGCAAATAATATTCATTGTATTACCGCGAACAAACGCACGTGATACATCCGCAAATTGTGGCTGACCCCCACTATCAAGAATATTTATCCATGTAGCTTTATGAAGATCTTCTGATTTTTTTCGTTTAGTAAGGAGTTTTACCATTTCAGTAGAATAGTGGTCAGTGTCAGGCTGTTGTGACAAAGGTGTTGATTCTGCAATTGCAGTAGTTTTGTCATTTTTTTGACTGTTAGAGGTGAGGTGTAGTATATCTGGAGTTGACTGTACTGGTTGATGATCTTCTGAAGAAACCATCTTAGCTGGAACAGGTGATTCATTAGTAGATAAATCGCATTCTTCGAGAGCAAAATTCTGTTCTGGTGATTCTAGTAAAATATTTTCATCTAAATACAACATTAGGTCTACTGACAAGATGGTGTCACTAGAAATTTCAGATATTTGAGGATCGTTGTTTTCAGACTCATTTTCGATAGCAATAATGGCATCTGACAGCATCTTCAATAGATCAAGGCCAGTAACTTTTAACCAAATCTTGCCTTCATCACGTTCTGCCACTCTTTCTATCGCACGAAGTGGTCTTGTTGCTAATGCTGTACTGTCATGAACTTTAGGTGCAGGCCATTTGAACAGTAGAGACTTGAACGATGTTTTTCCAACACAAGGAGGCCCCATTAGAACCAATCGTAAATTAGTAAGATGAACAACACCTTTGTGGAGGCCACGTTTCAAAAGGTTGCGTGAAACCTGGCGTAGTTCTACATTTTAAAAGAAATAAAGAAAACAAGTTAACTATAATATATGGTCATTGTATCTTCAAGTCATTTGTTATTATAATACTGGAGTTAGACAAATAATATTAAATAAATGTCTTGACTTAACAGATGATCATATGCTCTCTTTTAGGTTAAGAGTGAAGAAGCATTACAAATGTATTGTATTACTGTATTATTGTATTATGATTTTTATGTGTTCAAGTCATTTGTCATTAATATTAGAGTTAGACAAAATAATATGAAAAATAAGTCATGACTTCACAAACAATGAGATGTTTTCTTTTTGGGTAAAATTAAAGCCAATGTGGATGTATTGTATTACAGTATTAGTAAGGTATTCATTTATTTGACCAAAAATTAATGTGTACAATATGATAGAATGAATGTACTTATTACAATATACATACTTGCATCAGTTAACACCCTCAAAACATGACGATCAGGTGCCAAATCAAGTGCAGCTTTACCATCCTGTGATAAGAAAGAGACATTCAACAACACAATATTAAGTTAACTAAAGATATAATTGTAGACATAATGAAGTACTCAATGTGACATTGTGTGTAATGTACTTTTCAATTAGTGATCAATACATACTTAGGTTATGATAAACTGGACTTTTAAGATCAATTTAAATATATAATAACCTACATCTACTTACAATACAATTATATATTTATATGTTCATGAAATAAAATGGTAATATAACAAAGTACATATATTACATGTAACATAAATTATAATGACTAGTGTTCGTATTGATGTCATATAAGATTGATGTCCTTGATAATTATAAAATTCATCTATACCTTCAGGCTTGTAATTTGCCATTTCTACTATGAGATAGGATTCCATGAACTCTGGGATGTTAATGCCTATTAACTTTTCTTGATCTGGAAAGTTGGCTCATCTCAAGGGGAATAAGACAGTTGATGATATATAGCTGTGTTGTTTTTGTGCTATGACAACTTGAAGGTCTTTGAATTAGACTAGATATTATTCATAGTAGTTAGTTCATTGACATTATTAGTGACAACTATATGCAATGGAATGTCCATTACCTTCACTCAATATCTATGATATTAATCTTTTCATTGTTATTGATGTATCTGTAACAGTAAAAACAATGATTTCTCAATTATTATAATTTAATAACTTTTCAATAAAATATCTGCAGTTAATTATAAACTCCTACTACACCACAAATGTATTTCTTTTGTATATACAACTGACAATAAATAAAAAGACTCTAGTTATAATAATTTCATTTGAAATTAGAATATGTGATATATTGACACAAATATTACCAGCTGAAAATCATGTTGTAGTTTCTTTATGTCATATATATATATATATATATATACCAGATAAGGCTAAGTCCTAATCAAACTGCAAGTGTCTCTATAATACAATAATTCTAATTATGAGTTATTTTATGACTTGAAAAAATTATAATAAAATATTTATAGTAACTATTAATTCTATATGTATATATCTAAACATTTATTCCAGTAGATAATTATTTGCAAATAGCTACACAGCACTAGCTTTAAAATACATAAGATAAATATTTGTCTATCTATAATTTTTGATGGAGCATTTAGCTTGACTTGTGGCAGTTTATTGTAATTTTAAGAAATTAATGGACTTTTCTTCCAAAGAGACCAACTACAACAGCTCTGATTTCTATTCTATACGATTATAAAAAACTTTTGGACTCAAATCTTTAATTTGCATTGTATCCTTTGACCTAAAGAAAGCTTGCAACAGCACACCACATCCAACTTTACAGCTCCAATTTGAAAGCATCGACCTTGATTTGTTACTATTTTATTTATCTGGTCATGTACAATATATTGTCACTAATGGTGTTTGTTCAAAAACTACCAGTCACTTCAGGAGTACCTCAATGGTCAGTATTAGATTTCTTATTTATTATTTCTAATTTACATAAATAGTATTAATATTCATCCCTTCTCTTCTGAAAGCATAATCCATCTTCATACTTATTACAAACAAAAGAATTGTTAATGCCAATAGATATATCTGATATAGTGTATAAGCTAATTTAAGAGGCATATACAAAGAAGGTAAAGGTTTAAAATGCAAACTATAGTTCAGAAAAGACAAGGAATAAAGAGAAGACAAGTAATAGAAATTATGATGTTACACACCTTTACACAAGTCAAAAATTATATATGACAAAGAAGGAATGTTTAAATTAAATAAAAATAGCATATATAATAAACTGATGTAGTTGGTTGTATTAATAAAAACTAAATGATAATCTGTATGGATAAACATAATGATCATACAAAAGTTAGCTAATAAGTATATCAAATGTAATTGAAACTTTAAAATAATATATTTAATGTGGAGAAAATGGTTCTTATAAAAGTGTACAGTGAACACTTCATGCAGTTGTGTTTGTAAGCCATTACTAACTACCAGCATCACTAAAGATTTGTTTTAAAAGCTGTTGGGTTGTGATTATTGACAAACAATACTAGCATAGTTTCTCATGTATAGAAACACTTGGAATTTCTTGCCAAAGTTAAAAGAAATTTGATGATAGTCTACTGTATAATTATACGTTTATTGGATTTGTTAACTGAACCTGTTTTTTGTAGTTTTAATGGTTAGTGGTCATGTTCACAGGTACTTGTGACACTTATGCAATAACATAAATATTACCATATAGTCATCATTGGTTCTGTTGTATAAACAAAACAATGTAACAAGTATGTTAATTAATGGTATATTAATTCTATGTACATACAGCTAACAGTTTACCATAGGTGCTATCAGAAATCAAAACAGCAGTCATTACAGCAAATGCTTAATGCAAGTTAGCAGATCATTTCCTCTATGTATCAAAAATGGCCTTACTATTACAACAACTATGAAACATATTATATACATCTGTACCAGGAAAAAATCAAGAAGAATTTTAACTAATTGTCTACAATTACTATCTTGTTCTATTCAACAATGTATCTTACTATTTGTATAACTATAGACAGATTGAAGGATTTAATAGATTGTTTCATAAATTGACAAAGTTATGTATTCATTCATGTAGATTAGTGACTTTTATTAGTAGCAATATATACAGCCAGTATTGTACATTGCTGTGATAGTAATATCATAGTTCTAACTAAGCCTCTAACCTTTTCTTGACCTTTAATATACACAATGAGTTGTGGATATATAATTTATTGATAACAAAATAAAATGAGAAATAAATTTTATTCATTTATCCATTCATCACGTCAAGTATAAAGGTACAGCTGATCAAAAATTGAATGTAAAAGACCAAACACTAATAACTTTAATAAAGTGTTTATTCATATGCAATTTGTATATTTCTAAGAGTGACACTAAAATAACAGAGAAATATATAATTGATAACAAAATGTAATTTAAAAAAATACTAGAGTAAATGTGGAAAATGTAAATGTGTAATATTCAAAAACGACAAAAGTAGTGGATAACAGAAAATGTAATTTTAAAAAAATAGAAAAATACTGGATAATATAGATGTATTTATAAAAAGGTTACACAAAAAATAAATTCAAAAAAATCAAAAAACTGAACTTAAGAACATTAGTAGTCAACTACTTAACTTCATACTTCGTTTATAATCAACATATTCTTTCCAATTAAATGATATTAAAAGTAACTTATTAATTATTTATTTCATTCCAATTAACTAATAAAACAGTACAAAAATAAGTAAGAAATAGTTAACATGTTAAAAGAACAATCTCTTAAGTGAATGTGATAGTCATTATTTATATTATAATCAAAATGTGACAAATTCCAATGTGTATCTATAGAAGAAAAAGAAAATAAAGTAATTGTTAATCAGTGGCTTAATAATGATGATGTCATGAAACACTGACATAAAAAATCAGTTCATACTGAATGTAGTTATTGAGATGTATTAATGAAGAAATCATGTGATAGATTATAATTGTTTAGTATTTACAATTACAAAATTTTCTTTGATGTATTATGCATTTTAAATTATTGTTATTTTGTTTACATACCAAAGTTTCCGAACATACCTTTGCATATGTAGTTGTAGCGACTATTATGAAGTATTGCTAGGAGGATCATCTATAAATATAACAATCATAATAATATAATGGTTAAGACAATCAAACTACCATAACAAGCTTGTTGTTTAAATTGATTAGCATCTTTTTTATAGTAGCATGTATATTACCACAGTAAAAATTAATAACAGACCTGATTCTATGCCAAGAAATTTGCACATTTCATTAGCAAGTGTTTTCTTTTGTAGAGGACCCTCAACAACACTGATGATATTACCCCATGTTGCTGGAGTAGGCTCGTTGTCCAACCAGCTCTGTAGCATCTTTGACATCTTCACCTCATCAGGGAAATTAGAGTAAGACAAGCCATCAATAGTATTAGAGTCAACTCCAAGTAGACCTCCCATCTCTTGCCATTTTGCTGTCACAGAAGAAAGCATCCTCAACAAAATATATTTCTCTGGTTTGCTAGCTGTAAGTGTAGAGAAATTGTTGTCACAATTAAACTACATATATACATAAATTAATGACATATTGCTGATGAATACAACATCTAGTAACAAGTAGTTATATATATATAATGTCACATGTTATCTGTCTGAGCTAATCTACTCATTGTCATTCTAAGACAGTGTGGTTACAAGACAGCAAGATAGTTGACAAAGATTCATATGGACACACAAAATACTAAAGGTTGATAAGCATGCTAGTTAAAAACTTCATCAAATATTTAGAAAATTGTCAATGGAGTTGTACATATAGCTCTGCAGTCAATACATCAGTTTAATTTCACAAAATACTTTAATATTAAAAATAATAACCATTGTATATAACTATTAAAAGAATACAAGTACATATTCCAGTTATGTCTTAGCATGTGAATAAATCACCTGTCATGTAAAACTGAAAGGTCATATATTATATTTTTGACAAAACACAATGATAGAACAATATATATATATATATATATATATATATATACATATGTATGTATATAAAGAGCAACATACCTAAAGTAATTGGAACACCACTCATCATCTCAGAATTTGTACTAGAATTAGAGCCTTGAGTGCCTATATTTAAAAAATTCAAATCAATATAATATTTATAATAGCAATTATAATACATTGTTTCAAAATAATATTCTCTGAGTTGTCTATATTGTCATCTTAATAGAGTTATTATGTTCACAAGATATCATTTGTAAACATTGCTCCTACCATGTGTATCCAAAATGGGAGGGACTTGAACCACTTGGATTTGATGAGCTGATGCTTGATCTACAATTAAAGTAACAAATGAGATACATGTACTTAGCAGATCATACCTTTGTATCCAGTAAACCAATGTCCTTCTTTCTCTGTATCAAGTGGTATAGGCTCTAAATTTCTCATTAATGTGCACTGAACATATTTTGAGTAAATTAAGTTTGCTGGATGTGGTTTTATACTTAAATCTGTCATGTGATCATGATGTCTACATAACAGACTAACTGTAAATTTGAGAGCAGAAGGCTCATAAGACAGGGGGTTAGCACAGGATGATACAGCTTCATCCATTGTATGACGTATGACACTACAATTATTGTTAGGAATTCCAGTAAAGTAGACCTCCATCCAAGAAAGAGAATCAACCAGCAAAATTAACCCCTTTAAATCATTTGATAGTAATTTCACTCCATAGCGTAGTTGATTTGAGGATTTTGGTGATGAATCATCTAATGTAAAAGTTGGAGGATTCTTCCTATTTAATAAAGCAACTACAGTAGCAGGGAAAACACCCTATAAGATAATGATATTGTAGAGTTATGACTAACATTTATGACATAACTTACCTGAGGTACAACTTTGTTTTCAAATTGAAGCACCATTGGCTGGCATGTTTTCTTAAAACTTTTCTTTTCTTCTTCTGTAATATGACTAGTGGGAAGAACTGCTGGTATAAAATATTGCTGTGTTGAGGAAGTTGACGTAGTCTCCGTTAGATTCTTTAAAGGACTGACGATGCAAAGATGTGCCATTAATTCAAGGAAACTATCCTTAGTGAACAAACCCTCAACAAATTGGACATCCACCAGAGCATCGAGTAATTTACTTTCAAATATGCCTTTGTGTCGAAGCTGTTGATTCCAGCCTGGATAGGGAGCACAATCTTTGAAAATTTTATACTTCACAGGATCAACAAACGAAGCTCTAATTATGCTAGTAACCAAGTTGACTAGGTACTGTGGATTGGTGAATATAACATTATCATTAATCTCAGGAAAGTAGAGAACTAAAGACAATGAGTTGAGGTATTCAACACAGAGTGTTGTATCAAAAGCTTTCATTTTCAGCTCTCGACCAATATTCATACACCTGTTAAGAGAGACCATACCATGATCCACCTTCTCTGCCACTTCTTTGAGACGTAATTCAAAGACATACCATCGAATTGGTATTTCTACTTTAGCAGCAACATTTTCATAACTGGTAATACGTGATCGGATATCTTCAGAGATTTGCTTCCTGCTCCATTTGCATGTATTATCAACAGGAAATATCAATTCATCTTCTAATTCATTATAGAATATGAAGTGATCACGAAACTCATGTAGAGCACGTAATAGCTGAGAATTTTTTTCATGCAGTGGCTCCAATTCCCTGAACAGAGCAGTGATTCCATGTGTATGATCATAATTTGTACCAACAATACAGAAAAGAGGCTTAAAATCTATTTTGTCAAAACATTTGGCAACTGTGTGCTTGGCTGATGCTATAGATCGGACAAAGTATTCTATCAGCTGAAGATTTGTCATCTGCAGCAAACTAGGCTGATGTACAACTTGACCATCAACAGAGTACAGAAACTTAGGCTTATCGCTCAGAGACTCATTTAATTTTGTGACAATAACATTGAGGCAATTTCCCCGAAGAAAAGCCCGCGAAACATCAGCAAATTGAGGCTGACCTCCACTATCAAGGACGTGTATCCATGTTGACGCATGCAAGCCTTTTGACGTATTCCTCTTTGCCAAAACGTCAAGTATTTGGTCAGAGAAATAAGGAGCATTAGAATCAATAATAGACTTGGGATCTAAATTAGTGGCACCACTGGCAATTTTATGGGTCATAGGCTCATCAGAAGCAATATGTTGTTGATTGGTATGTTGGGCTTCTATAAATGATGTGGGTACATTGCGACGTTTATCCACACTAGACAGGGTGCTAGGAGTAGACTCATTATTAACTTCTTCAGAGTCCAAAAAATTTGGTAATGCTTCCATTACTTTCCTCAATAATTCAATTCCTTCCATTCTCTCCCAAACACTTCCATGCTTTTCTCCAACTACACGCTCAATTGCACGAATAGGTCTACTGGCAATAGCTGTGCTGTTATGACACTTTGGAGCTGGCCAATTGAAAAGCAAATGCAAAAAAGAGGTTTTGCCTACACCTGGAGGACCCATTAGTACCAACTTGATAATTTCCACAATAACAGACCCTTCTCTTAAAGCTTGTGCAAATGATTTAGCTGATTCTGTAGAAGAGAAATGTAAGTCAACAATAATGAGAAATAACATAATAAAAACGATACATTTAATACAAAGATAATTTGATTAAAGTATCTTTGTATTAAACATATTACATTATGTTATGCAATAAATAATTAGCATAAATGTGGTATTATAATAGCACATTTTTATTAATTACATATTCCATAACAATATATACATTGCAATTTCTACTAAAATAGTGCATATTGGTTGTTTTTAAGATAAGTGATAAGTAAAATATATAATATTTTACAATGTATTTCGTATATATTTGGCATAATAATTTATGATTACATAGATTAATATTATATAGAGATATTTTAAACTATGTTCTTTTCCATAAACAATAATAACACTAAAGTGACATTTGCTGCCCAGCACTTTGACAATGCATTACTAGTTTTAACTACAAATGTGATTCAACTAACCTGAATACAAGCATTGTCTAATGGCTTTAGTTGACACATTAGCCAGATCAATAGGTAATTTTCCATTCTAAAATGCAAACACTCAGTATTTATACATACAATATATGACTTACCTTGTCTGGTATGGTAAGGTCAGCTCCAAATTGATGTAATAACTTTGCTACTTTCATTTTCTTTTTATTAAATGCAAGATGAAGTGGAGTTTGTCTTTGCTATAAATATAAATATAAATATAATTTTAATAAGACTTTTTTGTTACCATATAATAATATAAATACAAGACTTTAAACAAGCCATCTTATCATAGTAATTATTAAATATTTATAGAAACAAGATCTATGAGTATCACAGAAAGACTTAAATGCTGTTATTAATTGTCAAACACCTGCATATACAACTAGTTTAACATTTTGCTATACCAAGTTTTATACAAAGATTTAAGAGGTCAGCTAGTAGGACCAAATCTTCTAAATTGGGTATGAAAATGCTATTTACTGTTTTTTTCAGAAACTAACATAAAGACTAATGTACACATATCATACCAAAGTTGTTGATATATTTTGTCAAGAAATTTTTATTTTACTGAGAATTAGGAAAGTCCAAGTAAGTGACTTAGGGCTTTCTTCTAATTAGTCCCAACTGGTTAAACATCTAACAAGTAGGTATAGACAAGCACATACACTAGCAAATTGCTAATAATATTTAGTTTAAAATGTTTCACAAGGAAATATTATTCATACAAGATATATAACCTTGCTCTATGAACTAAAGGTAAAGGTCATTCAATGCAATCTTGTAGATGATAATATGTTTCTTACTTTAACAGACTAATCTAACCAATCAACAGTTAGTATTCAGTTGTTTTACATTGTTACTGATAACTAGTTGTCATTACCACAGATATGAATAAACAAGAAGGCAAAGCCAGACAAAGACCTGTGTAGTATGTTAAGTACAATTTAGTACACTTGTTAATTAGTGTTATTGACACTTATGTATTGGTTTAGTTGTTAATGTTTTAGTGTTCACACCTTTTTGTTACCACTATTTACTCTACTTGTATTTAAGTCATTCTCTTATGTTGTTGTAAAAGTTCTACAGTTCTCAAATAATAAAGTTATAAAAATATACCCACTTTAAGTTGATATCTACGTGAAGTTAACAAGATATCACAACTGGCGATGAGGGTTCGTGGATATGGCAAGGTCTACTTTTGCTCAACTTCAGGAGTTTCAACCTGAATCAGAATTGCTGCCTATTTGGAACGTGCAAGTCTCTACTTCCAAGCTAACTCTATTGCAGACGAGAAGCAAGTAGCAGTATTCCTTAGCGTAATTGGAGCGAAGAATTACTCTTTACTACGCAGTCTCACGGCACCAGAAAGGCCACAAGACAAGTCCTACGAGGACCTTGTGAGTGCACTCAGACCACATTTTTAGCCAAAGCCAATAGTCATTGAAGAAAGGTTCCATTTTTATCGTTGAAATCAAACAGTCAAAGAATCGCTGGCACAGTATATAGCTCAACTACGTCGGTTAGCTACTAACTGTGACTTTGGCAAACAGTTAAACGATGCACTACGGGATAGACTTGTATGTGGGCTGAGAAGCGAAAGCATTCAAAAAAGGGTGCTAACAAAGGACAACTTAACGTTTGCGATAGCTTATAATCTCACCCAAGGAATGGAAGCGGCAGACAAGAACTTGAAGTCTCTACAAGGAGGAGACGGGATTGTCCAAAAGATAAAACGGGCCTCCCAGAAACCTAAAGACAAAGGGAGAAGAGACGCCTGCTATCGATGTGGTAAGCAAAACCACACGGCGAAAGAATGTAAATTTCTAGATGCAAAATGTCACAACTGTGGCAAGAAAGGGCACATTGCAACAGTTTGCCGATCAAAGCTGGCTAAATCAAATGCAAGTAAACGTAACCCACTGACAAAGTATGTGGGCTCAAAGGATAGTGATGCAGAGGATCATCAGCTGTTAACGATTGGAGAAGAGTCTACAAGACCAATCACAATAGAGCTGCTAATAAATAGTAAGCCTCTGACGATGGAGGTTGACACTAGTCCAGCAGTTTCCCTAATATCTGAGGCAACAATGAAGAAGTTGCTACCAAGAATGAATGTTCAACCTTCCAACATGACCTTAAAAACGTATACAAAGGAACAAATGAAGGTCCTAAGAAAAATAGAAGTAAATGTGGAGTATGGTAAACAGAAAGAAGTGCTCATTCTAATCGTTGTTAAAGGAAATGGTCCCAGTTTACTAGGAAAAAACTGGTTGACCCATATCTGCTTAGATTGGAAAAGAATTGCTGCAGTAACAGCGGTACAAGATACTAATCTACAAAGCCTGCTGGAACGTTATGCCAATTTGTTTAAAGAAGAGTTGGGAACTATTACTTTATATCAGGCAAAGCTTCGCATTAGAAAGGATGCAAATCCACAATTTTTCAAACCCCGACCAGTTCCGTTTGCTATTAAAACGGCTATTGAAGAGGAACTAGTCTGACTTGAAGCCATCGGTGCAATTGTTAAAGTAGACCACAGTGATTGGGCATCACCAATAGTCCCAGTACCCAAGAAAGATGGAAAGTACCGCATCTGTGGTGACTATAAAGTCACAATCAACCAAGTGATGGAGGTGGACCAGAATCCACTCCATAAACCAGAAGATTTATTTGCCACATTGGTTGGTGGAAAGAAATTTACGAAACTGGATCTGTCTCAAGCCTACCAACAACTTACACTAGACAACGAATCCAGAAAATATGTGACTATTAACACACACAAAGGACTTTACCAGTATACTCGCCTACTATTTGAGATGGCATCAGCGCCAGCTATTTTTCAAAGGCTTATGGATACTATCCTTCAAAATATACCCAACGTTATATGTAACATTGACGACATTCTAGTGACTAGTAAAGATGATCAAAACCACCTGTGCAATCTTGTTTCAGCATTACAACAGCTACAGAAGTACAACATCCACATCAAGAAGGCCAAGTGTGAAATTCTACAGGATTTTGTGGAATATTTGGGTCACAAGATTGATGCAGAGGGTTTGCATACTACAAATAGCAAGCTCGAAGCAATTGTTCAAGCTCCAAAACTGAGAAATATCCAAGAGCTCCGATCTTTTCTCAGACTGTTGAACTATTATGGCAAGTTCATACCTAATCTAGCCACTATCATCCACCCACTGAATAACTTGCTACAACACAACTGTAAGTGGCAGTGGATGTCCGAATGTTCAGAAGCTTTTCAACAAGCAAAGAAGCCTTAACTACATCTCAGGTATTAGTCCATTATGACCCTACTTTACCTCTTTCACTTGCAGGTGATGCTTCAGCATACGGTATTGGAGCTGTCATTTTTCATACTTTACCAGATGGAAGTGAATGACCAATTGCATTTGCCTCGAGGACACTTCCATCAAGTGAGAGAAACTATGCACAGTTAGAGAAGGAAGCTCTATCTCTCATATATGGAGTGAAAAAGTTCCATCAATATTTCTATGGGCGTAAATTCACTCTATATACAGATCACAAAACACTTACGGCAATACTTGGAGCTAAAAAGGGAATACCTCCACTAGCAGCAGCACGTTTACACGATGGGCAATTCTCTTATCAGACTACCAGTTTAACATTAGTACAAGTCGACACTCACTCATGCTAATGCAGATGGATTGTCTTGACTACCATTACCAGACTCTAGAGAAGATGCTGTTGTCTCTTCTAGAGAACCTACAATTTTCAATTTATCATAGTTACAAACATTGCTAGTCACGGCAGTGCAGATTGAAACTGTGACAAGAAATGACCCAGTTCTTAGTAAAGTTCTGACTTACACTAGAGGTGAATGGCCACAAGTAAATCCAGATGAACTGAAACCCTTCAGTACGAGAAGTCAAGAATTAACGCTGGAGGGAGATTGTATAATGTGGGGAATACGTGTAATTATTCTAAAGAAATTTCAAAGCTATGTATTAGAAGAGCTACACAGTGAGCACATAGGCATGTCAAGAATGAAAGTCTTGCAAGAAGCTATGTGTGGTGGCCAGGCCTTGATAAAGATATTGAGGACCTTGCTAAATTATGTCTAGCATGTCAAAGTCATAAGTATGCACTGACAGTAGCTCCACTTCTTCCTTGGACATAACCAACATCACCATGGAACAGAATCCATATTGACTTTGCAGGTCCATTTCAGGGAAAGATGTTTTAATAGTAGTTGATGCACACTCTAAATGGCCTGAAGTGTTTGAAATGTCTAGTACTACTGTATCAGCAACCATAGCTACTATACGAAGATTATTCTCATCTTATGGATTACCTCAGCAACTGGTCTCAGATAATGGACCACAATTTACATCTGAAAAATTTAGTACTTTTCTCAAAGAAAATGATGTGAAGCATATTCGCTGCTCACCATATCATCCGTCATCGAATAACTTAGCAGAACACTTTGTCCAGATTTTCAAGCAAGCTATGAAAGCTAGCACAAATGGTAACAGAAGTTTCCAGCATCACCTGGCTAACTTTCTTTTTAGATACCGTACAACGCCACATGCTACTACAAATAGAGCACCATGTATGATGTTTCTTAACAGAAGTTTATGATTTCGATTTGATCTGCTTAAACCTAACCCTAAATAAAAAGTTACGGAAAAACAAGCTGAACAAGCAAGACACCACGATCACCATTCTACATCAAGAAAAATGATTGTAGGACAAAATGTAATGTCCAGAAATTTTCGTTAAGGAAAAAAAATGGATACCAGGAGTTATTGTTAAGAGATTAGGACCACTAACATATTTAATTGAACTAAAACAAGGATTACGTTGGAAACGACACATTGACCATCTTAGGAAATGGAATGGTAGTTACCAACCTAATAATGTTGCGGATGATGCATTCATGATGTTACCATCACAGCCTAGAACAGAAGAACCACAACTAGTTCAAGAAGAATCTCAGTATCTAACTCGTAATCGCAGACCACCTGAAAGACTTACTTATTATGATCATGTAACCCCAACAGCAGCAACTACTTAATTAATTGGGGAGGAATGTAGTATGTTAACTACAATTTAGTACACTTGTTAATTAGTGTTATTGACACTTATGTATTGGTTTAGTTGTTAATCTTTTAGTATTCACACCTTTTTGTTAACACTATTTATTCTACTTGTATTTAAGTCATTCTCTTATGTTGTTGTAAAAGTTCTACAGTTCTCAAATAATAAAGTTGTAAAAATATACCCACTTTAAGTTGATATTTACGTGAAGTTAACAAGATATCACAACCTGTCTCTAGAATTGGATACGTTGTTAGAAACAATCCTTTGTGCTTCGAGATTTTGAATTGTTTTTACATGTGTTAATTGTAATGTATATGTCATTAATGACCAATGTTTTTTATGCGTACCAAATGTCATAAATATCTAGTCATACAATCAGTTTTGAAGATTAAGGTTTAGAAAGTTATGTGTGGTTATAGTCATTTAACTGATATTGGTTTAATTCAGCTCCAGATTACTGGATATGACTTGTATTATTTATTATAGTGACAAGTTTCAGTATACAATGAAGATATAATTGTTGTAGTGCAGTGATATTTCTGTTGTTTGTGTTTTCCAGAATACTCCTGTTTGTTAGTATATTCTAACTATGTCTATTAGTTAGTCATGGTTGATATAATTATAGTATTAACTTTTGATATAAACAGGTTATACACAGGAAAAAACACAGGGTTAAAAATACTTACAATGGTTGTTTCAACTATATTACAAATTGGTTAATTTCACCTACATGTAATTGAAGTGACACTCCTGGGTTACTTTAACTTAAATTGCTTAATGCAATCAAATTTGTTGAAGCTACCATGTGACTGACTGTAGCTACAACTAGTTGAGGTAGTTTAATATTAAAATAACAATGTAATCTAGTTATTTAAACCAATCTGTAAAGGGTGAACAACAAAATTATGTTACATAACAAAGTGTCTTAGATAAATATAAGTCAAACCATCTGTTAGTTAATGACTATGACAAACATTATAACCAAATAAATCAGGTATTAATGACTGATGTGGAGAAACAGAAATGACATAGGCATGATAATGTCTATCAAAATTAGTACATTACATGATGAAACCAAAAAAAGAAGCATGTCACTACCAATTATCAATATTTCATATGACAAAATAAAGGATCTAATCTATCTGTACTTGTCATAAGATAGGCATTGTTGTTTTGGTACATAATGCCATTTTTATGTAGCCATGTTGGTCTGAAAATTGTGCAATCCAAGCTAAAATTTGGTACCACACAAATTAAACAGTTGTAAATGAAAGGCACTAATGTCCCGAACTTCACTGCAGTTTCTAAATTATTTATAAATCCTATGCCAGCTTATGCCGAGCTATGATGTTGTTATTGCAAGAAAATTTATTAACATTCCCGAAGGTGTGGTTATAAAATGGTAAACTTTGTCATTCTGTATATGCTCATTAATTGTTGCTTGATTTCTAGCTTTGCCATGTTTGTGAAGCAGTAACTGAGTAAGTGATAGTATCATTCAATTGCCAAGCAAGATTAAGTGCTAATTTCGTGATGAAAAGTTTCTCTGAGTCTTTACATGACCCTTTAAAATGTATCAATATTTCATATATCAAATTTATTGTAACTTAAAGATGAAACGTTCTTTGGAAACATCCCATAGTACAAATATAAATCGATATAAATCGATATATTTTCTACTAGTAGGAGTCTTACTATACAACACTAGCCTTCTGGTTGCATGATTTATTGTAGATTAAAAAGTCTATGTAAGCTATTTACAAGAATGTATAAAAGTATAATGGTATAAAGTAGTATGACAAAGAATAACTTGAATTAGCAGGCTAAATTTCTCGTTGTGACTATACTGAGTAAACTATTTTGTCAGTGATGTTTACAGTTGATTATGCTGACTACTGACCAGAAAAATCAAATATCATCACATAGAGATGCCAGTATAGTTATATAAAATTTTAAAAATGTAGAAATTTATAATGCTTCTACTTTGTAACTGATGTCTACTGTCGATTCTACTGACTACTGGCTGGAGAAATAAATTATTATCACAACAGAGGTGCCAGTACAGCTATATAATATTTAGGATTAATACAAGCAGTAGTTTGTAAAGATTCACTCATATGTCATGTTGTAAGAAGTCACTAACAATCAGAACAATCTATTGTACAAGTCTAACTATTCTCTCAATGTAAATATCAGAGCATATTTCTACAAGTAATAAACAGTATCCTAGTATATTCACTATGTTATCACATACAATGTCAAACCATTTAACTTATATCATGTAATAAACATAGTGATGACAATGAGTATAATTATAGTTAGTGCTAGGATTATAGCAAATACAGACATGTTGTTTATATTGTGACATATGCTAGCTAATATCATTCTAGCTTATATCTGGTATTACTAGCGTCTCATATGTTGTAATAGTAGGCAGTAGTTGAATGTACATAAACAAATAAACAGAGCTCAAGTGGTATGCTTTCATTATTTTATCTTTTTACTTAATTTGGCATATCTGCTTCTCAATGAAGGCTTTTGCATCTTCTAGAAGCCAAAGCTACTTACTGTTTTTGTGAATATCAGGAAGTTGAAGTCAGAAACTACAAATTTTGTAATACCAGCAGACAACCAGTGTTTAAGTTCATAGCATTGTTAAAGCACACTATGATACAATAATGATAAGATAGTCTTCTATATCACTGAGTGTTAGAGACATAAAAAGCACTAAAGGTATCTGAAATAACTCTTTAAGATTAATTGTTTGATTTTACCAAGACATATATAACTAGAGTAAATAGTCTTTCGCTAAACAAACAACTGATGTAATAATGATTATATTATGAACACAGTTAATAATCAGAGTTGATAGAGTATTTCTTGTATTTAGTTTGTTAATATTGCTTATATGATAAAATGATCAATGTTAGATGATAAAACAACAAGTAGATACACAATTATAAACACGTTAGTACTATAGTACACATTGAAGCAATGATTTCCTTATAATATCTGACACTAGCAAACATATTTCAATTATATCCCTTAGTTGGCAGATGTGACGAATATGTGATAACAATAATCATTACGAATATCCTGATGTCAAAAATCTGTGACACGTAAATTTTGTCTAATTATAACTATTGAAGCTTGCTTCATTTAACCTTCAAATGTTTATAATAAATTAAGGTACTACTTGTATATCTATTGCAATGAAAATAAATTTGATGTATTGATAGAAAAGCTGTGAAAGTTCTCCCAATATTCAGTTGACTCACTAGTAAAGTAATTAAAGTAGGCATCACCTTCTAAGGGAATAAATTGGAACTTTAGTTTTTGTAGGCATTATGTCATCTTGTGTTAATATTAGCTACTACAATAATCACTTTCATCTGTGTAGTTATTTTAGGAATGTTCATATAACAACTTATAGGAGATGATTAAACCACAAATATCTACATAATTACATGTATTAATAACAACATTGCTTACAAAATACAGTCATGAATAATAATAACAACATATTTGAATAATGAAAAAACTTACTTTGTCAATGGGATCCAGTGATGCACCAGCTTTAATAAGTATATGAACTGTTTCAGAATTGCCCCCATAAGCAGCACAGTGAAGAGGAGTTCTCTTGTCCTACATAAAAGATATGTCAGTATTTATGATCAATTTACTTTAGAATATACAACTACATCTAATGATACATTACTAAGGATAGATAAAATAACTTAATATCATTTCACTAATGTATATAGAGAGGTTAATACTCTATGTATTGTCAGCAGTAGTATTCATGATAATATTTTTTTCTATTATGCCCATTAAAATTTGTTGTTAATTGTTTATTTGTATAACAGACTAGTGTAAACAATCAACAGTGAGTACTTGATTGTTTTATAATAGTACTATAATTGTCATCGACATAGATATGACCAATGAAGTGTCAAAAGGCACACAAAGAATTTTGATATGATTTTTATAAACGTTTTCTTATTTTTTGCGACATCGTTTGTTTCTGTAGGTACTACTTTATCATATGATATACTTGTCTTAACATAAAATACAAAACTGACATATAAATGTTAAAGTATAGTTAAGAATGCAATATAACACATGTGTGAACAAGGTAAGGCACTTCAAATAGACTATGAGGCTATAGGCAAGTGATCTACAAGACTTATCATTATCAAGTCTTGTGATCTATACAGGAAGCTCATGAGGACAATGTACAACTGAACCACAATTTAGTTGCATTGCTATAGAGTCATTGACAAGGAAGAAAATATTTGTACAAGGCTTAGAGCCGTTGTGATCTCTTAATAAGGCTCTGAACTAAAGACAGAGCTCATTCAATACAAGTTTGTTGTTATTTGTATGCCTACCAGTATAACAGACTAATCTAAACTATCAACAATCAGTACTTAGTTGCTTTACAATATTACTGATAGCTCAAGTAGTTGAGACTGATGTAGAGAAAGAACTTTTGATTCCATTGATAATGGCCAGACTTCATTCTCTAGGGTAGAGTACTTTCTTCGAGGAAAGGAATGAGCTTTTGATTCACTAGAAAAATGCAAAACTTCCTTCTCATTTGAGTTTTTGTGTTCGAGGTAGAGAATGAAAGTTTCATTCCCAAAAAAAGGCAAGACTTCCTCTTCATGGGTAATGGCCATATTTCCTTCTTTAGGGTCCACAGAAAATGGCAAGACTTCCTTATCTAGGGTTGAGTAATTGCGTTCATAGTAAAGAATGAACTTTTGATTGCCATATAATGGCCAGATGTTCTTCTCTAGGATTGAGTAATTGTGTTCAAGGTACAGAATGAACTTTGATTCAACAGAAAAATGGCCAGACTTCCTTATCTAGGTTAATGGCCAGACTTCCTTCTCTAGTGTCCTCAGTAAATGGCCAGATTTCCTTCTCTAGGGTTGACTAGTATAGAATGAACTTTTAATTCTTTAGAAAATGGCCGGACTTGCTTCTCCAGGGTCCCCAGAAAATGGCCAGATTTTTTTTCTAGGGTTGAATAATTGTGTTCAAGGTACAGAATGAACTTTGATTCCCCAGAAAAATGGCCAGACTTCTTTATCTAGGTTAATGCCCAGACTTACTTCTCTAGTGTCCCCAGTAAATGGCCAAAATTCCTTATCTAGGGTTGAGTAGTGTGTTTGAGGTGGAGAATGAACTTCTAATTCTTTAGACAATGGCCAGACTTCCCTCTCCAGGGTCCCCAGAAAATGGCGAGAATTCTTTATCTATGGTTGAGTAGTTGTGTTCGAGGAAAAGATTAAATTTAGATTCCCCAGAAAATGGCTAGACTTCCTTCTCTAGGATTGAGTATTTGCATTCAAGGTATAGAATGAATGTTTCATTCCCCAGAAAAGGGCAAGATTTCCTTCTTATGAGTGATGGCCATTTTGGCCAGATTTTTTTCTAAGTTTGAGTAATTGTGTTTAAGGTACAGAACGAACTTTGATTGCCAAGAAAAATGGCCAGACTTCTTTATGTAGGTTAATGGCCAGACTTCCTTGTCTAGTGTCCCCAGTAAATGGCCAGAATTCCTTCTCTAGGGTTGAGTAGTGTGTTCTAGGTAAAGAATGAACTTGTAATTCTTTAGACAATTGGCCAGTCTTCCTTATCTAGGGTTGAGTAGTTGTGTTCGAGGTATAAAATGAACTATTGATTGCCTAGATAATGGCCAGATGTTCTTCTCTAGGGTTGAGTAATTGTGTTTGAAGTAAATAATGAACTTTTGATTATCCACAAAATGGCCAGAATTCCTTCTATAGGCTAATGGCCAGACTTCCCTCTCCATGGTCACCAGAAAATGGCCAGAATTCTTTAACTAGGGTTGAGTAGTTGCAAAATGGCTAGGCTTCTTTATCTAGGTTAATGGCCACACTTCCTTCTCTATTGTCCCCAGTAATTGGCCAGAATTCCTTCTCCAGGGTTGAGTAGTGAGTTCGAGGTACAGAATGAACTTTGATTCCCCAGATAAAGGCCAGAATTCCTTCTAGGGTTGAGCAGTTGGTTAGAGGTAGAGCTTGAACTTTGATTCCCAAGTTAATGGCCAGACTTCCTTCTTTAGGGCTAAGTAGTATTTTCAAAGTACTGAATCAATTTTGATTAGATGATGTTTAGACTTCTTTCTTTAGGGTTGAGTAGTTGAGTTAGAGGTAGAGACTGAACTTTTGATTCCCCAGCTAATGGCCAGACTTCCTCCTTCTAGGGTTGAGTTGTTGCATTTGAAGTAAAGAATGAATTTTTGACAATGAAGGGTTAAGTTGTTGTGTTAGAGGTAGAAAATGTACCACTGATTCACAAGAAAATGGCCAAACTTCCTTCTCTAGGGTTGAGTCGTATTTTTGAAGTACAAAATGACTTTTGATTCTGCAGATAATGATATCTTTCTCTAGCGTTGTGTAGTTGTGTTAGAGGTAAAGAATGAACTTTTGATTCCACAGATAATGGCCACACTTCTTTCTCTAGAGTTGAGTAGTTGAGTTAGAGGTAGAAAATCAACTTTTGATTCTGTAGAAAATGGCCAGACTTCCTTTTCTAAACTTGAGTAGTTGAGTTCAAGGTAAAGAATGAACTTTGATTCCCCTGATAAAGGCCAGACGTCCTTCTATAGTATGAGTAGTTGCATTAAAGGTAAAAAATAAACGTTTGATTCCTTAAGTAATGGCTAGAATTTTTTCTAGGGTTGAGTACTTGCATTAGAGGTAAATAATGAACTTTAATAAGTTGTTGTGCTAGAGGTAGAAAAGGTACGTCTGATTCTCAAGAAAATGTCCAGATTCCTTTTCTAGGGCTGAGTAGTATTTTCGAAGTACAAACTGAACTTTTTATTCTACAGATAATGGCTAGACTTCTTTCTCTAGGGTTGTGTAGTTGTGTTAGAGGTAGAGACTCAACTTTTGATTCACCAGAAATGGGCAGACTTCCTTCTAGGGTTGAGTAATTGGATTAGAGGTAGAAAATGAATTTTTGATTCCTCAGGTAATGTCCAAACTTCATTCTAGGGTTGAGTGGTTGTGTTCAAGGTAAAGAATGAACTTGAGTAGTTGCGTTTAAGCTAGAGAATGAATTTTTGATTCTACAAATAATGTCCAGACTTCCTTTTCTAGGCTCGAGTAGTTTCCTTCTCTATCTGTTTTTATTTTTAATAACAACTTGTAGGAAAGTGTTCTTACAGAAATATGATGGAGGAGAGCTCTGATTGAACCATGTTATGAATACGTTCTCTATACACAACTTGATTTGATTTGGTACCTTGAGGATAATATTTATATGTAGGTGAATGTGAAGTTTTAGGAGCAGAGACATTTTTGCTTACAACAGTAACAGGGAATGAAGACAGTGGTCCTTCAGAGACAAGTGGTATCTTTATCTTGAACTGTATCCAGTACAAAAAGGTAAGATTAGCTTTAGCCCATAGACGTTGTTGCAACATTCGAATATCCCATAGAACTGTGTCACAAAATTCCATAAGCTGCGTTAGTGCTGCAACAAATGTAGAAATTTACTCTTCATCAACATCAACTACTCTCCCTGTTATTGAACTTGAATCTTTCCATTTAAAAATGACAGCTTTGGGTGATAGTGTCCTTGCAATGTCTTTGTTACCCTTGCACATGATTGACTGATTATACGTAAAATTCTATTAAACCGCAAATACACGTGACAGCGAAATTTATTTCAAGAAAAATTAAAATATGACTTTTTTTGGTTGACTTGCAAAAAGGGAGTTTTACTGAAAGAAGTAGGCAGATTGGTATAGAGAAGGTTCGTTCAGAAGGAAGATGAGTTTGAGAAGTAGACATCTATATTTTGAAAGTTGGCTGTAGACATTACTACGACGAAGATATAGTAGCGTGAGTGTAAAGCACTTTTTCGTACACCAAGCTAAAGCAAGTGGATCGCTGAATCTAAGCTGCTATAGAAACTACTGAAGGCATTGCTATGTCTTTTCAAAGCCAGAAACACTCGAAGTAACGTAGGTTTTTGAACTATAGAGTAATACTAAGCAGTATGTATACATTAAAGTTTTTCTCTTTGTGCTCATACAATAGTGACAATTGCTCGTGATTGTTGTAGCCATTGGCAATTTTTATTTTTTATAATAGGTTTAGTAAATGTTACAATGTGATTATAAGAAACTATATATGATCAGTAGTGGACTGATGTATATAATACATACAGATTTTATGAGATATGAGATATTGTATGAATAGATACTTATAGACGAAACATATATTTATATTGTGCAAATATTACTGGTATTGTTTTGTGTACCACATTAGGAAGTAATCTTTAGCATCACCAATGTGAAAAAGCCAAACATCACACTCTCTATAATACCAGGATGTGACAGGAACCATTGACATGAGTGTGGTGAACTGCATTGTGGTAAGAGTATTGACCTCTTTTCAACTTGTTGTTGTCATCTCTTATCTTCATAGGGAAATGATGAAGAGATAGTTGTTGAATAGGTCTTCAACTATCACCACATCTTAGTCAACTACAATAGTTACCTATAACTCTTTTGCTAGCTGAACATAGAACTCTTTTATGTTTTAAATGTTGCTGGTTGTGATAATGTTTGTGTAAAATGTATGTATTCATGATGGTAATATTGAACAGAAAGAAGACTATATATTTATACAACTTGTGTTACTTGATTTTACAACTGTAATAGCCATGGAGCTGATCCCCACAGTCCTCTTCACCTATGTACTTGTTATATATAATATTTTGTGGACAAGGTTTATAGGTGCCCTCTCTGCCCTCTCACTTGCTCTGGCATGCCATTCAAAGTTAGAATAACTGGTTATTCATTTTGTAATGTATAATAAATTTGATTTAATGTTTAACTTGTTATCACATGTACTTAATTCTTGACCCTAATTAAAACATCACTGATGATAGTAAATATGAATAGGATATAATTGTTTTGGTTATATTGTTGATTCAGTTGTAGTGTCTATGCTTTGTAGTGGTAATATCATTGCAGCTTATATATGGTATTACTAGCACCTCATATGTTGTAATAGTAGGTAGTAGTTGAATGTACATAAACAAATATACAGAGCTCAAGTGGTATTTTGTCATTGTTCTATCTTTTTACATAATTTTGCAAATCTGCTTCTCAGTAATGGCTCTTGTATCTTGCAGAACCCAAAGTCACTTCTGTCTCTGTGATAAACAGGAAGTTGAAGTCAGAAGCTACTAATTTCATAATGCCAACAGACAACCAATGTCTGAATCCATAGCATTGTTAAAGCACACTCTCATACAATAATAATAACATAATCTATTATATCACTGATTGTTAGAGCTATGATATGCTCTAAAGGTATCTCAACATAACTGTTAATAATTAATTGTTTCATTTTACCAAGACCTATATAACTAAAGGAAAAAGCCTTTATCTTAACAAACAACTGATGTAATAATGATTACATTATCAGCATAGATAATAATCAGAGTTGATGGAGGGTTTCTTGTTTTTAGCTTCTTAATATTACTTACATGATAAAACAATCAATGTTAGATGATAAAACAACAAGTAGATACACAATTATAAACACATTAGCACTATACTACACATTGAGCCAACGATATTCTTATAATATGTAACACTAAAAAACATATTTCAATTAAATCCCTTAGTTGGTAGATGTGACAAATACGTGATAACAATAATCATTAGGAAAATCGTGATGTTAAAAATCTGTGCGCAGAGACAGCCTACACTGTAAACATTTCTGGATGTAACTATTAAAGCTTGCTTGCATTAGCCTTTTAATGTTTATAATACATTAAAGTACTACTTGTTTATCTATTGCAACCAAAATCAAATTGTTCTTTGGATAGAAAACCTGTAAAAGTTCTCCCAATATTCAGCTGACTCAATGATTGTCGCTGAATTTGAGATACATTTCACCTATGATAGCTACAGCTATATGAAAAGTTTTATTTTTGTAACACAAAGCTTTCTTGTTTTTGCTGAACACATAAAGTCACGTTGATTGCAATGCATCGCCTTCCGAAGGTATAAATTAGCACTGTACTTTTGCAGGTACTATGTCATCTTGTGTTAATTATAGCTACTACAATAATCACTTTCATCTGTGTAGTTATTTTAGGATTGTTCATATTTTAAATATGAACAATTAAACCACTATTTAGTTTTTTTTATATACTCTTTGACAAGAAAAAAAAGATTTCCACAATGATTAGGCCTTTGTGATCACTTAATAAGGATCTGTACTCAAGGCATATTGCATCCAATTAATGTTTAGTTAATTGTAAATTTGCTAGTATAACAGATTAATCTAAACAATCAACAGTGAGTAATTATATAATTCTTTTAGAATATTACTGATAATTGTCATTGACATAGATATGACTAAATGACGAGACAAAAGGCACACAAAGAATTTTGATAATTTGTTATTAACATTCTTTATGTTTTGTGACTTTGTTTGTTTCTGTATGTGTTAATTCATTATATGATATGCTGGTCTTAATATAAAATACAAAATAAAAGTGTAACATATATGTGATAAAATCACACTGCGAACAAATAGTGCAATGGTTTGATTAAAAAAGACTATGTAACAAATGTCTAAATATCTAGTCATACTATCAGTACAGAGGGAAAGATGTGGTTATAGTCATTTAACTTATATAGGTTTGAGAATAGTGCATGAAATTGTAGCTCAAGAGGCTGCGATAAATTAGTGCAAAGTCAGACATAATTTCAATTTGTGCTATTTGTAAATCTCTGTTTATTGCAGCCTATTGAGGCTAGACTCTTTGTTCAGTTAATACTTTCTATAGACATTTTGGGATTAGATATATTGGGATTAGAAAATTTGAGTATTAGACTTTTTGGGATTAGACATTCTGCAACACTCCCATACATGCATATATAATTAGTAAGAAGAGAAACTGAAACTATGACTGCATCCTACTGTAAGCGAACCTACTTTATATATATTCAAAATAATTCTGAAAGTCTAGGACTGTCCCCATGTATGTCACTTCCACTTGGTACAAAGCTCATAAAGAAAAAGTACAAAACATGTGTCTAATATAAAATTACAAGGAAGCATATTTTATTAGACGCTTGATTCAAATAACAGCAGCTATAACATTTGTATTACTAAACTTTGTATGAATAACTTCAGTATCAATAAATCTCTGTTTATTGCAGCCTATTGAGGCTAGACTCTTTGTTTAGTTAATACTTTCTATAGACATTTTGGGATTAGACATATTGGGATTAGACAATTTGAGTATTAGACGTTTTGGGATTAGACATTCTGCAACACTCCCATACATGCATATATAATTAGTAAGAAGAGAAACTGAAACTATGACTGCATCCTACTGTAAGCGAACCTACTTTATATATATTCAAAATAATTCTGAAAGTCTAGGACTGTCCCCATGTATGTCACTTCCACTTGGTACAAAACTCATAAAGAAAAAGTACAAAACATGTGTCTAATATAAAATTACAAGGAAGCATATTTTATTAGACGCTTGATTCAAAAGACAGCAGCTATAACATTTGTATTACTAAACTTCGTATGAATAACTTAAAATGCTATAACAGCAGATATACCAGATGATGATTGAGTGAAAGATTTGATGAATATTTTGAAAACACTTAAATAAAGAGCCATTTCACACCAAGAATGTTGAATTATTTTAATTAAAAGGTCATGAATTCAAACAAACAACATTTATGGTTGCCACAAAAGCTTATCCCTTGTCTTTTAAGTTTTAAAATTGTTCCAGAAAAAGCAGGCAACTACAGAAATAATAATTACTATATAGGAAGCAGATGAATCAGAGGGCTGACAGAAAGAAGGTTATGAAAACAGAGGAGAAGATGCAACTTTTACAATCAGAACTAACCAGTGGTGAGAGGACCTTAGACTTGCATATATATATGGTAATAGTCATTGTGTACTTTCTATTGAGAACTGAGAAAATGTACCACTTCGAAACTACTCAATGCAAACAATAGTGATTGTTTTTGTAACAGCTTCTGATGTCTAAAAGAGGCTTCCAGTTTTGCAATTAAACTGGGTGGAGCTCTGTATGGAACTTTCCTCAAATAAAGTTTTTAATGAAGTTAACAGTAATCAAGCTGCTAAGAAATCTTATCATGACCACGGAATCTAACCATAGTTATTTGACAGTTGGTGAAGGTATGATGTAACTATTGTAAATATGGACCTAAATAGGTTGAAGGTATTGTTATGAAGAAAAGTGGAGGTGTGGCATTTCTGGTTAAAATGGTTAATGGTCAGGTATGGAAGAGACACCTACATCAATTGTTTTTTTATAGAAGGAATTCTGATTATTATCATCCTGGTATAGAACAACCTAGTGATGTCTCTGATGATAAAAAAAACAAAAAAAACTATTGCTACTGCTATTGACAATACTGTTTTCATTGGAATCAGTTGATACTGTACAGAACTCCAGTGACCATAGTTATTCTCGATGAGCTCATAATCATCATGAATACTGTTTTCTCATAGAATAAATTGATGCCTGTGATACCATAGAGAACTCCAGTGATCATTGTTATGGTCAACAAGTTTGTAATCATCCTGAACTATTCTTAATAATGTTGCAATGTATTCTAGTTTATGTATTGGTTTAAGTGAGAGGGATGTCACATATAATGTTTTGTGGGGTTTTGTTTTGCACTTGCTCAATAATTGGAGCACCTCATGAATTACTATTTTTTACTCTGGTTCATCATTCTCATCATCAACCTCATCAAGACCAAATTCCTTGTCACTGCCCTGAAACATAATCTCTGGTGGTCCTTCATCATCTTCATCCCATATAAGTTCTAAAACATTTTTTCTAGTAAAAATTTGTCTGTCATCCATTTCTGTTAAAATGCTTGTTTGTTTTATTTTATTATCAAGTATATTATCATAAGCACATAAGTGTTGTGGTTTACCATGTGTGGGAGTTCAACAGTTCCAGTAGTGCTTGAGTAAAATTTGCAAAGTCGGTACAGGACGACGATGTTTAGCTAACAAAAAGGTAGATTATTGATATTACTTCTCCCAATGTAAATTATAGAGTTCAGCTGCTGTATATCAACTCTATAGGTTGCGCTGAAGCAAGCTATCATCTATGATGCGATTTGCGTCATTCGTCATTACAGTAGCAACATATTATGATGCGATTCGCGTCAATCGTTGTAGAATGATTTTGATTTTAAGTCTTGTGTAATCAGTATATGAAGTTATATGAGGTGACAAAACCAGAAATAACTACACGATTACATGAATTAACCCTTCATCTGCGTTATTCAATTATTGCTCGTTAAGGGCGTGGTGCTGGACAAAAATTGCTTTAGTCAACTATTTGCTGGTCTTACCATTTTAAGGCGTTTTGCGGTTTCTATTTATAGTAGAAGTCTAAAAATAACTTGATGACTCCTTTGTGGTTAGCCACGAGGCACTGTGGGAAGAAGTGAGTCAGTGAGAGATTTGGAGTCTGTCAATGCTGGTACCTTTGTTTACGTATAAACGGTAACTTTATAACTGACTGGTTCCTTAGAAGTAGTCTTCCTTTGCCCTATATTCCTCTTTGATAGCTCATGTTTGGGATGAAAAGGTCTCCTCGAAGCTATTTTAACTTGGCTGTGCGTGAGTAAACATGATACGTGACATCAAGAGTTTATAGTAAGCTATGAAAAATGTCATTAATCCAGAAAATATGTCAGTGAGAAAATCTCTATTGATTTGAGGTTAGTTTGTTTTAGTATTTCATTACTTAGTGTGCCTGTCCATAGATGTTTAAAATATACTATTGGTTCTACCATTGAATACCATTAGTTGAAACACTAGTATCAGCAGAATTATTAGGAGGAGTTGGAGAAGTGGTGGTACCAGAAGATGAGAAAATTGTACTAGTTTCTTCATCCAAAAAACAATCATCATTCTTTTTTTCTTATTTCAATCTATAAAACCATCAAAATCATCGCTAAAGTTGCTATCTATATATTCTCCATCATCTGTAGCAAAACTTCAGGAACATTAGAACTAAGAAAACGAATCATTTCGAAAGAAAAATCAATCAAAAAACGTGAATGTTTTCATAACAAATCGGGTGCCTAAAAGAGCCTTCTGCATTTTGCAATGAAATTGGGTGGGGCTCTGTATGGAGCCTTCCGCAAATAAAGGGTTAATATCAACATTACATACAAAATACAGTCATGTATAATAATGACAACATGTTTAATAATGAAGACACTTACATTGTTAATGGCATCCAGTGATGCACCAGACTTTATTAGCACATCAGCTATATCATTGTGGCCAAAGTAAGCAGCTAAGTGAAGGGGAGTGTCATTGTTCTACATAAAGTAGATGTCATTATTTATGATCAATTCACTTTATAATATATAGCTACAACTAATGGTACATTATAAAGAGTAGATAAAATAATTCAATGTTTTTAAAATAATGTGTATAGAGAGGTTGATAATTTATGTGATGTCAGCAGTAGTATTCATGATAACTAGCTATGATATGTTTAGAAATTAAAATATTTGTCACATTATGTCACATATCTATCACATATAGATTTACAATACAGTCTCATAATACGATATATAATAGTAAGTGATTTCTTAAGTACATACTCCATAAATTTACATTATTGACAAGTTATAACTAATATAATACAATAGCTGTATAATAGCTAAATATGATAGGAATTAAGTATACACAATATCAGGTGTTAAGTGAAAAGGAAGACTAATTATTATCAATATATATCAGGTAACCTACACTATCTAATAATATGATTATTGACATTATTTTGTTACATTCATTCTATTGTTAAATCTGTTTTACTGCATATAACACTATGTAAGCAAAAATGCATATTTAAATTTTTTGCAACAAAAGTGACAAAAGTAAATGTTAAAGTATACTCAAGTATGTAATATCATACTTGTCTGCACAAGCTAAGGCACTTCAAATAGACTATGAGGCTATAGGACAAGTGATCTACACGACTTGGATAACATATATTATAAAAATTATAAAAAGTTGTAGATTGTTGAATTATGTTTGTTATTTCATTTATTCTTGTTGATAATAATAATAACAAATTTATTAAAACAATGTTATGTTAGTGGAAGCTTGATTTATACAAAAGTGTCCACAATGTGTACAAGAAATAATTTTTTACAACACATGCTTGCTTGTACTTGATGATAGATCATATTGTGGATAAATTCATATTTTCATGTTTTGAGATTAGAACAGTAGATAAATGAAAATTTCACAACTTTTATAGCTTTAATACTTATTAATCAAAATGATGTACTCTACAAACCATAACTGTATTCTTGAGGTAATCAAGGAGTAAGCTAGGACTAATGTGATAAGACTTTTGTGTAGAAAACATGAACAAATAATATATACTCTCGTGATAGCAATGTAAAGTACATATCTTATTATCAGAGATCATATTCTATATAATGCCCTATTTTGTTGGCTGGTTGTTATTGGCCACATTTCATTTCTCAGTCAGTTTTAAGTAAGTTCATTTAATATTTACAGTATTTCATATAAAGACTTTATTAATTAGGGTAGTAAGAAGACCCTATTAACAATATGTACCAGCCATCAAACAATGACATTGATTAGACTTTTGACTTAGTGACTCTCATAGTTAGCTTTTATTATCTGATAACAACATTGAAGATAGTACAGCATGCATTACAAATGATTGGTACATCGTATTTATCGACTGAGTATAAAAACATTACCATGTATTGGAATTTTTAACTTAGCATATAGAAGTTTTGTTATATTATTTCTTTGTCAAAATGGACTCTGTACAGGTTGGTTGAGTTACTAGAGTAACCATTACATAACAATCTAGCATTGTACAATAGGACTTGTTGACTTCACCCACACAGAAATATACAGTACTTGGAATAGCATATTTGTCACATGACTTGTCAACACCAATTCTTTATATATAATCTACGTATACACTGTACTTGTTTCTGTGAAAATTCATGTATTCTATTCCTTATAATTTATGTTAATTACTTTATATTACATACAGTTTAAACATATATTGGAATGTAATCTCCACCATAACTTTATAATCATGAATGTTTTAAGGAGTTCTGTTTATATAGTGTTAGAATGATGACAACAAGTTGTTGAATGTATTTATTTATAATATAATATCAATACATATAAAGATCTATTAGACTATAAGTTTGTGATTTCACTAATCTACTATTAAGCACATGAAATCAATATATTCATTATCTAGACATAAAAAGTGATGACTCTTTTCTACAATGTTAGATTGTTGATAAAAAGCATTTGTTATATATAATACAAAAGGTTTCCATATTTCCTGAGTCAACCATTAATGTGTAATAAATGGAAATGCATTGAAGACCACTTTGTCCTTATAAATAAGGTTTCCATTATTCATAAGTCCAATGTTCCACTGTACTGATACTGATACTTCTACATGTACTTAATATGACATTTGTTATGTTATTTGGCAAAACTACACATGTTGTGCCGAAAATTGTGAATAAACTATGTGGTTGCTATGCGGCCATTTTGTACATGTTTTTTAACAAATTTGGTTACTAAGTACTTTTATGATTTGTCTTCCTGGATGCCATACTGGATAGTATGGTATACATCCAGTACAAAATGTATGTATGCAAACATTCACTTTGAAACTATTTAGAGTAACATGTGTGATTTACCTAAATTAGGTCACATTTAATATATTCTCCAAATTCCTATGATTGATTTATAATTATAATGTTAGCTATAGCTAGTGATTATTATTTTACTTAATTATTACAGTACAATGTAAAAGAGTAGTCTATTGTACAATGTACATTACACAAGAGTTGTAGTCTTCATGTAGATATTATGTAACAGACAAACACAAACATAATAACATTGAAATATGAAGACTTAACAATATCAACCACTAAATATATAAACTAAAACAAGTAACTTGTTTTATAAGATCCTCATAACTTAACTTTGTACTAAATTATAATCATAATATGAGGTACTAATAAGTTTAAATTACAATATTAAACACTAACCTTATCTAGTGCATGTATATTGGACTTATTTTTAATTAGCATTTCTGCTATTTCAGCATTAGATGCCCAGTGTAATGCTGTTCGACCATCCTGAAAAAGAAGAAATATAAAGTTAATACTAGATAACTAACAGTATACTATACATTGTACATAAACAAGTACTTTCATAACATGTGGTCAATATCAGTGGAGGTTCATATTGTTTATTCTCTCTCTTATGATTATTATTAGTAGCTCATATCATGTCATGTCAATGTAGTACATTCAGCAAACAATATATTATGAGCAACAAAACTAACATGTTTAGGAAAGACTACTAATACATGTGTAAATACAAGGCAAAAGCAAGTCTAAATTAATGATGATAAAACCTCATACAATAATAAAAGGTTGTTATTAACTATAATATGAGTTACAAATGTCATAATATAACACATTACTACAAGTATACTGTGTACAAGTATTTCATGTGTTCTTTTCTAAAACAATCTCTTTATGAAAGTACTGAAAGAAGATATTATTTCAAAGTTATTGGAAAGGTAAATCAAGTCGTCATGTGAACATCTAGCCACTTGAGTAGGCATCTATTACAATCAGAAACATTCTTCACAATAAAAGGACATGCATAATCAATATGGATGTAGGACCAGGGCTGTTAAGGATTCTCACAAATGTGTAGAGGTACAATGGCAGGATAGACTATCCTCCCATTGTGCCTCTCGTATGAACTATCCTGACTAGTTTATATGAAACTGACAAACTTGACAATGTTTAACCTTTACTCACAATCTGAGTAAAGAACTAGCAACAAAATATATTTGCAAGCTTAATTTTGGATATACCAGGTAGTGTATGTTCTAACTCATTACAGACGGAATTATAAATATATTTTGTAAGTCATTCAAGAGGGATTTATGAGTTTTAAGAAAGACAATCATATGAAACATACAAGCTTAACTTTGGACATAACAGGGTATGTATAATGTAACTCATTAATTAGGGAATTTTGAAAATGAATCATCAAGAAATTATGAGTTTTTGGAGGGACAATAATATGAAATGTCAGAGGAAATAGCCATTTTTTAAGAATATAGAGTGGTACTAGGTCCTTGTGTATACTTGATAGAGGGAAACCTTGAGAAACAGAATAGGTTATGGTTTAATATGACCAGGGGTGACAGGAAAGGTTTCAAATTGATTGAATAATAATATTATGCACATGGTAAAGTTACAGTGGACAGATAACTTAATGCATCAACATTACATCATTGAAGACATACAGAGGTCATATTGGGAACTGCTTTTGTTTCATTTAACAGAAGAATGAGGGTTTTTTTGATCAGTCAATAATGTGAATGGTCGGTCATAGAGATATTGATGGATTCATTTAGCTCCAAAGACAATCCATGTTCTTTGTCTAACTGAGAATATTTTTTTTCAGTTGGAGCTAGGGTGTAAGATGCGAAACCAATCGGGTGTTCTGAACTATCATCAGAGATGTGACAGAGAATTGCCCCCAGACCATGGCAAGGAGCATGATATGAGAGAACAATTCTTCTTTGGATCAATATCAACTATAGAGGCGGTGAGTAATTCTTTTTAATGAAATGATTAACCTCCTGAGATGCCTACTGTTTTGGATGACTTTTCTATAACAGAAAACAAAGGATTCAGATTGGACAATAAACTTAGAAGAAACTTGTGTAAAAATAGAGGAGTCTTATAAGGATTTCGGTTCCTTGGGGTGGGACCCTCCATAATGGCTCACACTTTCTCTGGGGCAAGGTGGAGCCCTTTTTTATAAATGATTACATTAAAAGTTTCTACTTGAGAAGATATTTAAATGGAAAATTTACTTTTAAGTTCTTCGTCTTGTAAATTTGAAATATTCGTTAAATTAGAATAACGGCATAAATAGGCTAACCTGCAATATTGTATTAAAATTCCAGTAGGTGGACCAGATTGTGCGTCTTAACTACGAAAACTTGTGTAATCAGTATTAAGAACGAGTAACAGCTATCACATTGGTAACAAGATGTCTACAAAGCCAATATTTAGTCATCTTGACAGCTTTAATACAAGGGAAGAGTAACTCTCTAGCTGTAAGGAGAAAGGGGAACTGTTTTTTCAAGCTAATGATGTAGTGGAGTACAAGAAACTCCCTGTATTTATAAGCATAGTTAGTTCATAGAGTTTGCTCTCTTTTGAAACGTGTTGATGCTTGCTAAATTTAATGACTGGTTTAAAGTTGGCAGTGCTATAGGTCTGATAACTGGACCAATTATTTTGCAGCTATGTGTCTAAATAAAAGAATGCCACAAAGAGTAGAAGGGGCAAATGAGAATGTATGTGCTATCATAGCATCAATCTCTCGTGTTCATTTGGTGGTAAAGACTGCAAAAACAAAGGGAATGGTTTGAGATCTAACAAAACATGAGTAACGGGCAAGTTCAAGACATTGAGTAAATCTTGTTATCTTCCTCTATTTAGTACCATAAAGCAGCAATGTCCAGCTGGAATTAGGTTTTCTTAACTGATGACAAACAGTTTTTAAAGTGACTTCTGTAAATGAAGATCATAACCATCCTGTAACCAAAGTAATTCTACTTACCATCAGATGTTATCCATGATGTATGTATCATTTTAAATAGATTATTTACGACCATTTACTATGCAAAGGACATTGAATGAAGATTAAAGAGGAGAAACCAGTAAACTCTTAAAAATGAAATTCAATAAAAACTACTTCAGTAACATATATCTGATATGACTGGAAAAGTGGTGACTTTGAAGGTCGTCACTAATGTCCAAACCAAAGTGGACCAATTCTCTGACAGAAACAATTTAGAAGCATCAATACAACGTTTGAGACATATAGATGGTATACATTTTACAGATTAAAGATGTTAATGTGTATCCATGACTATTTTTACTAGGGTCTACTGTTGAAGTGTAAAGAAATGATGAGAAAGAATTCACTGGGCTATTTTTTCAGGCCAACATTATGAAGGTCACATATGCTGCATGTCCTGAGCTCATAATGGTTGATGCTACATATTACTTGAACGAACTTTGGATGCCACTTTATTTGATTCTTATTGTATTGTGGATGGTAATGGGAAAAGTGAGATAGTAGGACTTTATCTTACATCACTGGAAACAAGAGAAGCTATTTATGAGATGGTAAGATGGTTCAAAATCCACAATTCTCCTTGGAAAAGTACAAGAGTAATCTTGACTGACAGAGATTTTGTTGAAAAAGCAGAACTACTTCTTTGCTTTTTTCACACATTACAAAGCTTCAGACGAGAAATCACCTTTAAAAAGATGGGTTTATGTTCTTGTAAGCTTAGCCATGTTCTTGAATTATGTCAAAAGCTAGCTTATTCAAAGTCAGAGGCAGATTACAATTAAAAGTACCAAGGATTGTTACAGTGTGGACACAAGTCTGTTGTTACTTATTGTAATGTAAGCTGGCATCCAATTCAACAACAATGGTGCAGTGCTTCTAGGGAGCAAATTTCACATTAGGAGAGAGAACTATAAATAGACTGGAATGTATTAACTCTAAAGTTAAGAGTATTCATTCATGATATGCTGATCTGTCGATGTTCTTTGATCAATTTTTTCTCCTTTGTCTTGTCTGCACAATGAAAGAGATCCTGTTCCACTGATGGCCTGTGTAAAGAAGCATGCAAGGTCTCTAGCTACTGAGTCACCTGAAGAACAGTATGCACAGCTGGTGACACAATACACTCTATGCTTTATTAAGAATCAATTGTCTCTTCGAACGAAAGCGGAACTTCTTGATGATTTTCATGGAGACACTGTTGTATCATCATAAGGTAGTCTCTCTGTATCTGCTGTGCACTGTCAATGTATGTTCTGGAAAAGTTCTGGAAAACGTCTTAGTTATTTTGAAGAGGTTTGTTGATGCCAATGTTGTTGATTCTGCAATTAAAGGTTCTCTTATTAATGAAGACAATGTTGAGGTCTGTCCAGAGACAATTTCCTGCTCCTGTTTAGATGAAAATGTATGCATTGAAAGCTGTAGGAAATATTTTTCTCCTGATGCATGGGTCAGTGTTAAGGCTGTTGTCGAGGTAGGCAAGAGTCATCCTATTTAGTACTGTGGTCAGTGCAGGGATCTAATTGATGATGGAAGATTCCAAAGTTTGTTACTCATGCTTGAAATGGTTTCATTTCCATTGCATTAGTTTCAAAAGTCCTCCCAAATTAAAGCTATGGTACTGTCGAACTTGTTATATCATTACTGATAAGTTGTGAAACTTCAATGCAGTATCGATGATCGCAGTTCATCTTTCATTAGGAATTTTTATTGAGTGGGTGTGGTTTTACTTTTGGAGGCGTGATTTCGATTGCCAGACCAATTGTTGGAAAGTAATGAGTCTGATTTCCAAACCTATAGGCACTGCCTTTAAAGTTTGGTGTACTTCAAGCAATGGTAAAGTTAGGTTATTACTAGAGAAATATAAAGAAGTCTTCACAGAAAAGTTGGGGACAATGACTCAGCATATGGATAAACTGCACTTGAAGAGAAATCACAAACACAATTGTTGGAGACCTCACACTGTAACCTTCTCTCTTGAACTGTCCTTTAAGCTGAGCTAGGCAATTTGCTGTCATTGAGCAAAATTGAGCCTGTAAATTACAGTGAGTGTAAAGCCCCTATTGTAAGTGTTCTGTTGTAATAAGATGGAAAACTACCCCTTTGTTGTGGTTTTAAAGCAATGATCAACCCAGTACTCCATGTGGACCTATATCTATTACCAAAAGTCAATGACCTTTATACATAGTTATCTGGGGAAGTAAATTCTCTGTTTTTGACCTCTCCCTGGCTTATCACCAACTATTCTGTGATGAACAGCCCCAGTCTTAGTTACCATTAATACCATCAGAGCCTGTATTGATTTTTCACTAGCCATTTACAATGGACATCATCCCTGAAGGAGTACCACAATCAATTTGTTACATAGTGATATCTGCATTTGCTGATGCTAATAACAAAGAACATCTCCATATTCTCAAGGAAGTACTGATATGCCTAAAACACCTTGGTATAGCAATGAAACAGACAAATTGTCAGTTTTGTGGTGTGATTAATGTACGAAGTTGCATGAGAAGATCATAAGAGTAACAAGATTGATGCTATTTCTTATGGTCACAAAGCACAGAATATCCTGGAGTTATGTTCCCTTCTAGAGCTAAATAATTATTATGGAAATTTATTCCGAATTAACCAAATATTACAACCATAAATAAACTGTTACGAAGTAATGTGAAGTGGGAGTGGTCTATACTATGTAACTAATCTGTAGATCATAATAGCAAAGCATTAGTGTAATCAAAGTTTTGGTACATCATATTCAGGACTACCCACAGTTCTAGCAATAGTGGCCTCTCACTATGGTATTGGAGCAATGTTGTCAAACATATGTAAAGATAACAGTAAAAATCTAATCCTTAGGCATCTAGAACCTTAACCAAAGCAGGAAAAATTTTGCTCAAATAGAAAGAAAAGCATTATCCATAGTGTTTGGCATTAAGTTCTATCAGTATTAGTATTTGCACAGATTAGAAATGCTAATTAGACCACAAGCGTTAACTTCAATATTTAACTCAAAGAAATGTGTGATCCCACAATCAGCAGCCCAATTACAGAGACGGGCTTAAATCTTGTCTGTTTATAACTACACCATAGAGTACAAGTCAAGACAGTTACATGAGAATGTATATGCATTGTACTCTATTCCACTTAATCAAGATATGTTTGTGAATATGGCCTTACTGGTAGCCATTTTAATTTGACCCAAATAAATCAATAACCGGTCAATAGTGCTCAGATCCAGGCTGAAAGTAGAAGAAATATTATCCTGAGTAATCTTTTACATTACACTTGAGAGCTGAGCATCTATAAAATCAGAGATTCTCAAAGCTTATTTTTATATATAGAGCTATTGAAATTTAATATTGCAATGTAAATTATATGTTCTCTATTTGAACTGTAGTGATATGTTGATCTAGTCTGGATGGTTATACACACTAATTGTTTATTATATAATAGGCTGTATCACTATAGGATGATTGTGTAAAGGACTATATCAGAATAACATGATCTAAGTATAAGCCAACAATGCTAGCTACTGGGCCACCACATACTACAATGATGAAGTATGGGCTAATTACTTACAGGATAGTACATATACAGTATGTATACAGAGGTATATGAACTCATATCAGATTTAGATGTACTAAAGAAATTAAACTCATAAAGTCAGTAAAGGATACTTTTGCTTGTATAGTCTGTACAGATTATGTCAGTATAATTATAAAATGAATTTGCTTACAACGAGAAAATTTTATATGTATTATTGTATCATTGAAAAGTTTTAAAGACTGTACAGACTTCTAAATATGTGCTTGTGTCATAATATTTTAAGCTAATATCTTATTTCACTTATTTCACTAAGTCCATTTTTCTATGAACTAATTAATAGCACAGCAGTGATATGTGATCATTTTGTTACTTTAGGTACATTTGTATTACACTAGGAATAACCCCTTGATGTTGTCAATGCCTAATATTAATTAGATGTACTCATTACCACTGTCTGATAAGTGTTTATGAACTGTTTAGAGTATTAATGAACCATTATGAGAAAACAGTATTCATTATTAATATATCACTAGATAGACCCTATTTTAGTTTAAACATTTCCTTAAAACCTAAAGCTTAGATTACTGCTAGTCATTTAGTACCGCTAAACAATACAAGATCTATTAATATCACATTAACATTCTCCATGTTACAGGCACTATTTAGAGTCAACTTGTATGAGATGGCTAAATAGACAAATCCATCTTACTTACTAATCAATGATGCATATATAATTGTTTGACCTTTCATTACTATTAATATAACATTGCCCATGTTACATGTAGTAACAGACCATGTGCAAGGACCAGACATACAGTATAGACATTTCTAGTAGCTATAACAAAACTAGAATAGTTTAGGGACACATATTAAGGAGAGATTCTATTGACATTTATATTTCAATACATGTTTAATTTATTATACAGAATACACAAAGGCATCCATAGACATGGACAAATGTTTATGGCTTCCTTTGTGCTGGTTGTGTTGTGATAAATAATATTCATGGTCATTGTAGTTGATGAATTTAATAGAAGATTATGATGTTTATTTAATCTTCAAATTTGAATTCAAAAACATGTTAACTTGTAACAATTGTTGGATTATCTCAAAATTTATGCTTTTAACTCAGTAATAATTCAAAAGCTATTGATCTTGGACAAGGAGATACAAGGCTAGTACACCTCAGTATACTACTATAAAACAGGTACATTTCTATGTTCTAGAGTCACAAGCACTTCACCTCCGTTAGCTCAAGTCAATGTAACACATTCATGTATATAGTATATAGTGTCAGTATGGGCACAGTACTAATGTACAGACATATTAGTGTGTTCAGTTTATAATACTCATAATGTAGTTAGTGTGATGAAATATTGAGATTCTAATAAATTGAGGTTTCAATTTTCACAATTTTAAGAATATTGGTAACAAAACAAGAAAAGTATAATGTGAGAGTTACATTAATAAACTCACATGTGTATATCTATATATAAAATGTATTCATATATACATTACAACAATATTGTTACTATATATGAACACTCACATTATCTGTGCAATTAGGGTCTGCATTGTTTAGAAGTAGAAGAGACACAATTTCAGTGTTTCCATAATAAGATGCAACAATCAACGGTCTCTTAAAACCCTATATAATAGTAGGCGATAATGTTTGTTATTAACAAATGACAGTTAACAGATTAACAATTATTTTTTAAACAATAATGCAAAGTTTTAAAGAGTACAAACACTATCACAATAGTAACAGTAGTATTATTATATTAATAAAATATAAGTTATTTCTAATAGATGATATTGTAAAGAAGTCAGTGAACCTATAATTGGATTAGGACAACTTAAATTAACATCATAATACTATGAATGGATTAAAAGTCATTACTGGACTTCTTTAATATCTTGAAATCATTTTTAATTATGGGGTCCTTATAAATACTACATTACTCATTAAAATGTATTATAAGCATTATTTGCAATTATATAGTTACTCTGTGGATATGTTAATAATATATGTTTTACTAGTAAACATAGTCAACCCAATATACTGGTTTAAACTCTGTATATAAGAAATGTCAAACTAAATTATCTTAAATATAAAATACTGTATATACAGGAAACCATTGCAGAAGGAATAATTTTGGAAATATTTCAAATGTAAAGTGAGTTTGTTTAATTCCCAGACTGACAGTCTAGATTTTTCTAGTAATTATAACAAACCTACAATAGTTTAGTGACAGATATTACCTTTTAATAGTACAAACATGGATATCATAAAATGCTTACAGTAAAAGGAGAGATTCCTTTGACATTTATATTTCATTGCATATTTAATCTATAAAAATGCACTAAAGTGCTTAACCTCGCTGGGGTGCCCAGTGTAAATCTATACTGCAGAGTGCTTGTACATGTAAATTTAAGATTGGACAAGGTGTGGTCAAATTATTAATGGAATCACGTGATGGAGATTACAAACTGTTGTTTGATGACTCAGCATTTCTCTTCAATCAAAGGGAAAAAGCTTTGTCGTTTACTGGGTAGTTTGCACCCTAATTGACATGTCTGTGAAGCTGTAACTGAGTAAGTAATAGTATCATTCAATTGCCAAGCATGACTAAGTGCTAGATTTGTGATAAATGTTTCTCTGACCCTTTACATGACGCTTTAAAATGTCTCAATATTTCATATACAAAATTTGTTGTAACTTGAAAATGAAGCGTTCTCTGGAAACGTCCCATAGTACAAATATAAATCAATATATTATCTATTAGTAGCAATTTTTTCAGTGCTGTGAGACGTTTGCTGAATGAGTTACTTCGCTCCAAGTCCATGTACAATCTTAAAAACACTTTTCAGAACTTTTCTAACGATTGCTTCGACCAACGGCCTTATGTCTTGCTGATCCGTATTCCTCTAAGATTCTCTACAGCATATTAAAAAATTTCCACATTAGGTTTTTTTTATTTTTTGAGAAACGGCACCTTGACTATTCAGCATGAAAATTCTTTTGCGAGTTTTAAGCTTTCTTTTTCTTTGACGATGTTCTTGATACTACTGTTGTAAAGTCAACAAGTTTTTCTATTCGTTGCTAAACATTGGTAGCTGCAACGCTTCAATTGCCAAGTTATAGCAGTTCAAAATAACAGGCAGTGCAGACACACACACACACACACACTGACAGACTACAGTAACTTCGCTTCGCGCCTATGCGCAGCGAGGTTAATAATACAGTATGCACAAAAACATACATGTACACAGCAAAAGCTTGTGACTTTCATTGTGCAGGCATTTTGTAATAAATAATATTCACGATCATTGCAGTTGGTGAATTTAGTTGAAGAATATGGCTTTTATTAAATCTTGAAATAATAAAATTAAACACATGTTAACTTGTAATAGTTGTGGATTACTTCAAAATTTATGTTTTTAACTCAGTAATAAGTCGAAAGTTATTGATATTGGATAAGGAGATTTGAAGTAAAAAAACTTCAGTATACTGCCATATACAGACAACATTTCAAGGTTCTACAGTGTGTGTGTGAATGATTTGGACAAAGCTAAAGTAGGAATATTTCCTTGTTGGGTGTTAAGGCAGTGTTGTTATATAAACAGGAAATCTTTTGAGAAGGAATAATTTTGTAAATTTTACAAATGTGAAGTGATTTAGGTCAATTCCCAGTTATCATATAAGTGTGGTATTTGTATAGCATTTCATTCTGATGGCTGAAATACTAATGAAATTGTGCTTCAGATAATATCACGAAATTTGAAAGTAAACAAAACTATTTTTCATATCATATCAAGGTCTCTGAGCTGAGTCTACTGATAAGATATCTTATTAGAAAATCAAAATATCCATGGTCAATCAGCTATCTATTAATAGTCTGCCCCTTTATTAATAGAGGAAGGATCAGGGGATTAGCACATATTGGATTGGTACAACACATAAAAATGTTGCAGACCACAGAAATGTCATCTATACTTCAATTTTAAAGATCATCACCACAATAAGTCCATAGCATAACAGTCTTTTGTGTTTTATTTCTCTTAATAGACCTTCAGTTCTGACTATGATCTACCTATAAATGTATTCCTTCTATACAAGTCCTATATGCTCTTGTCTCAAGACTCATTCTCTCTAAGCAAATGGACAGGAACACCAGACTAGTCTAATTCTTTATGAAATTTTAGCTGTTGCCAATGACTCACTATTACTTTTTCATGCAAAATAAAATCCAACATGTCCTTATTAACTAATACCTCTCTATTACTATACCAATATATAGTTAGTCTCTAAATATGATTGAATTGTTTTTTTTTCCTTTTTTACTAGTAATCATAAAACATACAATACACTGGTATAACCTCTGAATGTAAAAGGTCATCCTTATTAAAAAAATTATTTAATATCATTCATTGTCATAATTTAAAACTTAGTCTTATTCATTGTCATAATTATCTTAATTGAATAATTGTAGGTCATGAATATTATTATCATAGAAATGTTCACAGTAACACTTGTAAGAGGTAATTTTGGAGAGTTCATAATAATTTCGAATATCAAAATAAATGTTGACAAAATTAAATTTGTCGAATGATTTTTCCTATTTATAGCCATACATTGGAAGGAAACATTTTGGCGAGTGAAGAATATTTACCAAACTCATAATTTCCTACATGTTACCACAATCTCACTAATGTTACAAATAATTGTATGTGCAAATTTTAGTACATACTGTAATAATATGTAAGTGTCTAAAATTGTAGTGTAACACATTTACTATATTGAATTATGAATGTCTAAAGATATGGCTGGTATCATTTTTTTTGCTAATCATAACTCTGTTCTAAAGCAGTATGTCACACGAGGCAGTCCTACTTAATCAAAAATGGGTCTGTGGTCTTATTTGAAATATTATTAGCACAACCAACACACATTACAACAGTCATTAAGGTATGAACTTAAGATGATAGGGAGACACGTGACTTTACATGTTCTACTAAATATAGACCATAATATGATACAGCCTTATAAATATCTGATGTATAAAATTTTAACATTATTTGCTAAATTTAATGCATTTGTTAAATTAATTCACAAAATTGTTTATAAAATATATTATGTTAGTGACATTGCTGAGTATACTGTTTATGAGTGTATAAAACATAAAATTTAATGTTGTTTGTAAATATAAATTATAAATCCTGGAATACAACAAAGCAAAGGGCACTCTATAAAAATAGATCATCATTAGCTATGCAAACAACTTGTTGATATAATCATAATCAATACTTCTGATTAGTTTTTAACAAACTATATTTATCAGAACTTTATCAGCATTCTGGTAGATTGTAAATTTATGAGAACAGTGAGTGAATAAATGTGTGTGTGGTATAAAATCTTGTAATAAATACAGAAAATATATTTTACAAATGTCACATTAAAAGCATATTCATAAAAATATTGTCCTTCAAAAGTTTGAGTTATTGATAGATATGAACTAGTTCTGTTAGAATTATTCAGTAACATTGTTATTAGATCAACAAATGTACACATCATATCAGTAATATTAACACTTTACTATTATCAGGAGTGTATAATGAGATAAGACAGAAAAGACAAAAATTCTACACTATCAATTAAAATGACACAAGAATTTGTGTTACTAAATTCAGATCATCCCATGTATTATAGCTCAACTAAATCACATTATAATAATGATACAGTTTGATTTGATGTCTAAATTATTGATGTTAGACTTATTTATAAAAACACACTGTATATGAAAAATAGGCTTTAATGTTGAGATATATACTTAAATATTGAGAGCTAGCAACTTACACTGTCTGGATTATGATAGTTTACATCACCACCTTGTTCAATAGTAGATTTGACTTCTTTAACGTTTCCACGTCTAGCTGCCAAGTAAAGTTGATCATTCTATTATAAAGACAACATGTATCATGTAGTTTAGTATAGTGAGTATACAGATCAGCCTTTATAACTAAAAGACCAACTTTTAGAAAGATATTCTGTCTATACAATAACACTGATATGTGAGTTTAGTTAGTATCACAGTGATATATAGGGATAATGACATAGAAATAAAAAGGTTATAGACTTACTTTTTTTTTCTGAGACATTGTGAAAATTGTAACTAATATCTTAGAACCTGAGCTCACTTAAAAGAGGAATCACTACTAACTAAATTACTAACCTAATTATAATAAGATTAGATTAATCTGTCTGTCTACTAACAACACAACAAAATGGTGAAACGTTTTGGTTGTATCTTTTGTAAACAGCTGAAAAAATAGCTTTATGAATCAGCTGATGACATTTCCTCAAATCCTATGATGGCTACAATGTTTCTGAATTCAATTTGCTCTCAAAAATTTGCCTCACTATATATTCTTATTGGCAGTGTTTAGTGAACCGACATTCGGTCCAGTAAGATGTTGGTTATTGAACCAATGGTCGCGTGAGAAACATGAATATAATTGAAACCACGTGATATCTTGGTGGAGCCTGGTAAGAGGACAACAGTAGACTTTGGTGATTGCGCCACCGCGACAGAAGCTAGTGGGATACTTGAAGTTGGAACCAAGTTTAAAAGCTGGACTCAGACAAAAAAGTTTATTGATGCTTTTCAAAGAAAGATCTACTGTCAGTTTTACGTACGAGATTCTAGAACTCTAATTCAAGCTCAAAAATTCTCTCCAAAGCTAGTAAACAAAGTACCTAATGACATCAACCACACTTTGTTATGCTTGCTTGCATTCATGGTGGACAGGTCTTTAAGTCTAGACCAAAGGATGGAAGCAGACCACTGCAATGTGAGCCATTATTATGCTCTGTGAGCTGCACCAACCTGCACAGTTGGCCTAAGTCTAACCTCCCTAGCGTAATTGACACTATACCAGTTCACTGAACACTTTTGTTCTGACATGTTATCAGATACTTATCTATTATAATAGGACATTAAGGAAGAATGTAAAGCAGTTATCAAAATTAAACTTCCAGAGGACAAGCAAGCACTAGAAGTGAAAGAAATCATGCTTGACCACAGTCATGATGTGAATCCTAAAGTTTTAAGAACCTCCTCAACAAAGGAAAGTGAATGAAAATGTAAGTATCATTGCTCTTAGAATATATATATATATAAATATATATATATATATACTAATTTTTAAACTATTTAATTACATTGCTTGTATTTTAGACCAGAACTGAAAATGAGAAGGCACTGCAGTGGAAATGTAACAAGAAATTAATTCAAAATCATGTTTATTTCTACCACAGGTAATCAGGAAATTGTTACATGGACTATAAGATGTGCTCTCTGCATCGTATTATTGTCTCAGAAGCTAATTTTGATGTACTTTTGCATTTAGGTAAACTTGTCACTTTGTTCGTGACTTCACAAACATTGTAACTAATCTATGGTTGAAGACAGAATCTCATGGGAAAGACCTGCAAGCTGTCATATCAAAACCTGGCAGGATCCGTGTATTACTGTTGATGGGTTCACTGACAAGGAGCACAACCTCTTAGGCATTTTTTACCAGGATAAAACAATTGAAGGACACATTTCAGGCATTCCAAGAGATGTTATTTAACACACAAGTTGAATTCATTAAGGATGCCACTTTATGTATTTCTAATCTGTGATGAAAATGTACAAAGTAAAATTATTGCGGCGTGCTTGGTAGCATCAGAACAAAGGGACATCATTAATGAAATGATTGGTACATTTCAGAAGTATAATGTAGCATGGACTGAGACAAAAGTGATCATGACTGACAAAGATATAACTGAGAGGGATGCCCTGGCAAAAGCATTTCCTGATGCAACTCTACAACTCTGTCCATTTCATGTGTTAAGATGTTTTGGAAGAGAGTTGACAATTGATGCTATGTCAATTAGGTCAGCAGAGAGAAGTCTGATGTAGTCACCTTGTTCGAAAGCTGTGTCATCAGTACTGATGAAACTACCATGTTAGATGAGCAAAGGCATGTTCAAGAAGAGATTGTAATTGATAGTAGTGGGATTGAGTTAAGCCAACATGAATACAATAAGTGATGAAGAGGCAAGCCTAATGGATCTATATGCAATAAAGTTACCAACTAAAATAAGAAAGCGTGGTAGGCCTAAATGATTGGACAAAACTGTAGTGGGCTTGCCTAGGAAAAAAGCGAATGACTGGTCCAGTTGCTTTTGAGAACCTTATCCCAGAAGCTGAGGAAATGATTATCCTGTCATGGTTCATAGGAGAGACTGAAGTTCTTGATGTTTTAAGAGGGAAGAAGATAACTGAAGATATGTTTGAGGTCATACCGGAGAATAAGAACAATGTCTGTATTAGTGAATCTGTGTACTTTGCTAGCATCAAAAGATTTTTTACTGATGATTCCTGGAAGATTGTAATCAACATTGTTACAATGAAGAATGACAAATGCAATTAATTCTGTCCTGTTTGCAAACTACAGATTGATGATTCAAGGGATAACAATATCAACTGTAACTCCTGTTTAATGTGGTTACATCTCAAATGCACTGGACCAAAGAAAATACCAAAGAAGAGATACTGGTTTTGTAATACTTGCAAATAAGACATTTTACATTAATTAAAATTCTTGTGGTCAATTTTAATTATTTCATGCTTCTCACGCGCCGTCGGTTCAATAATCAACATTTAAATGAACCGAATGTGGGTTCACTAAACACTGCCATTCTTATTTCAACAATGTCAGTGGAATGAAACGTTTCATAGATAGGAATAATAAAAAGTCATCTGAGAAATTTAGTTTTATAACCAGATGAAATAACTTAGTAATATAGATGCATTTCTGCTTAATCCATTCTACAGACCACTAACTATACCATACAATACAAAAAACCTAATGAACTGCGACTATAAATTTACAATAATTAACTTTTTCTGGATTAATGAACTGGAATGAGCTCATTACAAAGCCATTGCAGTTGTTAAAAAAATTACTATCTTTTTTACTTAAATAGAGGAATTTGTCAATCATCATCTAATTTAATGTGAACACCCTATCATTTATTCCTGTAAATAGTATGTATTCAGATGAATGAAAGAGTATTTAAAAGATTGTTATGTGTTAGAACTAAATATTTTTACTACCAGAGGTAACTCCTACAACCAAGTTAATAGTATCATTGAAATGGAGTCCTATTCCAATTCACCACATTGTTGGTGAATATTGAAATATTCTTTATCCCTAAAAATGATATAAGCGTAATTGCATTTTTAATGCATAAAACTCCACCTTAACGTACATTTTTAACTTTCATTCAGACTTATCAGATACCAAGCAATTCTTTAGAAGAGATAATGACTGTGATGCTACAAAGCTGAATGTTGATGATAAATATATATATATATGTATTGTTGAATAAAATGTTCTTAAATATACAATAACTCACCTGTTCACACATATTTCGTGTTCCATGATATTTTTTCTTTAAGGTATAACAAATATAATTTTACCTTAATGTTGAAGTTAACTCATTTATTACCAAATACAATGTCATATACCACTTTTTGATGAAGTGAAAAGAGCAATTCTACAAAAGCCTTTCTCTGAAATAAAGGTTATAATAACATGGACAATATGATATGCATTAGTTTAGAAGTATACTTAACTATATTAATGTTGCACAAGGTTGTTTCATTTTTGTTCCATGACATAACAATTCATGATCTTCAATTGACTTGGGACAGATAGCACAGTTGCAGTGTCTTTTTACTTCAATATGAGGACATCTCTTCCCAAAAGCTCCTTAATGTAAAATCTGACTTAAAATAGAAATTAGGTTTTGGCATCAAGCTGTGAATTAATTTCAGGAGATCATATAACACAATTGTAAATAAATGATACCTACATAAGGTTGTAACCATGACATCACTTCACAATAGTGAACGTGAACGTACTACTGTAGAAGTCCTAACATACCTTCCGTCAAAGAATTTCAAAATTTTCATAAAAAAGATGTAAGATAAGACGTTTTTTCTCCAATTTCTGCGTCATCAAAATGTTCCTCTACATCAACGTGGAATACACTGTCAGTGTCAACTGAATCCATTTCATATACGAAGGTGTTGTTTGAGTCGCTGTAATAATCAAGTTTTTTATTATTGTCATCAATTCACTGGCAGCAGTAGGATCGATCTCTGCATCACATTCACTTGCATATACACTTCATGTTGCTAAAAACTATGATGAATCTCTCAATAGTAGGTCTATTTCAGATTCACCTGAATCGAACGAATCTTCCGTCACCCAAATACATACGTAATTAATAAACTTTGTACTTAAAAGCACGTGGCGTGTATATATTATATATATATAATATATTATATATTTGTGGAAAATGCCGTGTGTCATTGGAGAAGGAAGAAGAGTTAGACATGTTGCAATCATCAACAAAGATACGAAAAGGATTGCCTGTAAGTTTTGTGTTGTTCAAGACTAAGGTTATATTGTTTGCACTCTGTAAGTATTGATAATATCAAGTATTGTACTGATACAGTGAGTTTGTAAGGTGACATCAAATTCACTCTGTGGTTGACTTCCAGCAGCTCAGTAGTGGAGTATAAAGCTTTGTAAACATTGTTTATGTTTCTGTCATTTACATGAATACCAGAATTCATTTCATTCATATTTAGGACACTACAACTCTGCATTCCTTCTATGAGGAGGAGCTGTTATAAATGGATGAGGTGTCCTTTAATAATTTAAAGAAGTTGATGTTGGAATGAAAATGCCTGTTTCTTGTTATACTTCTGATGATGTATCTGATCAGGTCAGAATTACTGAAGAAAAGACAAATGGTTTTGCTGAATATAATTATATACATAAATCCATATGTAAAGTGACTTTCCACTTCAAAGCTTTGCAAGATCTGTTAATTACTTCTATTAATAACCGTTGTATAAACTGATATTAGACCAATGAAGCATAGATGTTTTGTTAGTGAAACTATTTTATTTACATAGTAATTATAGCCATAAACACAAATAAATGTGTGCAACATGTTATACGTAGATGTATTATATATGGATGAGAAAAGAAAGAATGCCAAGTGCCTTTCAAAACAAATTATTCTTAAAACAATGTTCTGTGTTAAAAAGGTTTAAAATATTCTAAATACTACACAATTGTACTATGTTTTATCAAGTTTATGAAAATGCTACAGCTTCTTTTAACAAGGACATGCTAAAATATTAAAATGGAATCAGTGATCGTTCTTCAGTCCTTGTTAACTGATCCAGTTTATCACATTTTGGAAGTGAAGTAGAAGCATTAGATTATGCTGCTGCAAATATGAAGCAAACAATTACTTTACCACTTTCTAGATCACAATCATTTTTCAATTCTTATGGTTCCCAGTATCAATCACAATAATTGTTTCCAATGACAACCTTAGCTCAAAAGTCATTTTCTGTCCACCACATATTTGTATCAATTTTGAAATTTATTTCAGTCACCAGAATTGGTAAGTTTAATTGTAAGCCAACCATTTTATATAATTATTAAATTAGGATGAATCAGATGCATCTTCTTCTGTGTCATATCAATCTATGGTTAGTAATTTATTATTTGTTCATATTTGTTCTTGTTTTTGTAGGTACAGGTGTCAACTATACTGAGCTATGTAAGCTGTTGTTTTCTAATATAACCATTTATTGATTATAATTGTTCTTCTTTAAGTATACAGAGTTTGGATTGTTCTAATGCAAAAACAGCTGCAAAGAATGATAGAGCAGTTTGTACAACTTTATAGACAAAATGGCAATTACAAAGATAACAACACTTCCCTGCTTGCAAGTACCAAATCAGACACAGACACTAAAATTAAAATCAAGCATCATTTAACATAACATACTGATTACAGATGGTTGCATCTTGGGATCCTCAAAATCCTTGAAGTAAGGTCTGGATGTCATCACTATCACAATCCATTCACGCTTATCCATTTTTTAGGTTCTACTATCATGTAATCCACTGTTAGTTTATGTTTGGTCCACATAATGTAATATATATCATGTGAGACAATATTGATGACACTCTACTTCAATCTTTAGTGCAAACAAGTAAGTACAAGTTAATTGGTGACATTTAAATGATTGTCATGTTGTCATTCCTGTGTTGTATCATATGATTTTCACAGGACTGTCATATGATATCATATGCCATGTGATAATGTTATAATATTCAAAGTCCAGTATTATCTACTTGTTGTTTATGACATTATATATTATACACATGTCATATCTGAGATATATTCTCTATTGACTGTCACATGATAATCACTTGATGTCATGTGACAAGTAATGGATAATGACATTTTACATTGGAATATTACTTATGAAGTACAAGTAATAATAGTTATTTATCATTGTCAATGAAACCACAGCTTTTTCATCAAATATGTAAAGTGTGTATGAGTATGCTAATATTGCTTTTGACCACATATTACATATTATATTATAATAATATGTCCATTGCACATTCATTTAATGATGTAAGACTTTAGTAGCGTAACAGATAACCTGCAGAAATTAAAATCTTTACATAGTATTGGGTACAATTGATTGATAACTATAACCTCATAGCTTCTATTGACTCTCCAGACATAGTAAATATATTTCCTTACGGTTAGAGTAGTATTGTCAAAATATTCTTTGAATTTTTACAACTATAAATATCTATAGTGACCAGGGGTTCATACAGGATTTGAACTTTGGGAGGGAAAATTCGGTCAATGCTCCTCCTATGTCCCATGCAGTATTGTACTATATATGCATGTTTTATTAAAACTAATAAAACCACATCTACAGAGTCACCTAGCTGATTCAAATCTTGAACATTTAATGAAGGTTGCAATGAAGGACCTCCATTAAAAGATGTTGACTTTATAGGGATATTGAACTTTGACTTAAATAATTATAAATAATAAATATATTTAGAAATTCTTGGGGGCAAAAGCAGCCTTGGGGGGATATTCTAGGGCTTTCCTCTCTGTATGAACCCCTGGTGACTATGTATAGTATTATCTTAAATATGTACAGTGAATGCAGACCTACAATATATACAATTTAACATCAGTATACTGTATAGCAGGAAATTTCACATGGTGCAAATCTTGATATATTTCAAAAGCTTACTAGGAAGTGTACAAATTAAAACCTGCAATTTTTATCTTGTGACAATGCTAGTTGTAATCATTTACAATAGTGCTCTGTCAATACTTTAATTTTAAACCACTTTACATATCTAACGAAAAGTTGCAGTATCAAAATTACCACTATCAGATTCTATATTACTAAAACATGTTTGAATACTTGTCTTTTCTGTTCACATTTATTTTAATTACCATGATTAGCTTTTTTTTCGTTATGAAATATTTTTGTTTCACCCTAGATAAACAAAATATTTGCAAATCTAAAATTTCTATTTAATGAATTTTTTTATGTTACGAAAAATTGGAATGACGAATATTTAGAATGACAAATATTTAGAATAACCGATACATAAATACCACATGTTTGTCTATTGAAGACATTGAGATATCACAGTTGAGTATTCGAAATTATTTCAAGAACTATTACGACCATCGCTGATGGCCTTATAGACATGGTATCCCCTTATGCAACAGGGCACTTCACTTCTTTATCCATTACTTGAGCCATTACAAAATGTGGTCTCACCTTTATGTAACAATTTCACTTTAGCAAAATTTCATTTACTTAGAGTAGGAGGAAAATTTAGTAACATGAAATGTTTTGAAACAAATATTTTGATAACGAAATAAAAGCTAATTATGGTATATTATACTGCAACAAGTAGACATGATACACCACTTGTTGATGAATTTAACATCATATTTATAATTCTATGTAAAATGTAAAGATGTCAGTGATATGTATAATAATAATGGTGTTATACAATATTGGGAGGTGGAACTAAAATATATTCATGTGTTATTGTAACTGGATATTTCATTATCTACAGATATTCATATATTGTGTACAATTTGTGGGTGGAACTGAGATAGTATTCATAGACTATTGGAACTAACACTTACATGTATACTGTAGTATAGTAGGAATTAATTAAAAGAACAATCTTATTTGGTTATTTGGAAAAATTTTATAAACTAACAAATTATATTTCAAATGCTATTAATAAATATTGTTAGACTCACTTTATCTTAACTACTAAACAGTTTAGATGTAATTAAATGACCCAATTTATCATCTAACAAAAGGTTGTACTGTCCATAATAGAATGTCCAAATTATTTTGCTGAAGCATGCTAGCTTGGTAAAAAGTGAAATCTTATAATTGTTTGGGTCAAGTGATTTTGTTTGTGTTATCCTATCCATGACTTTGTATTCTCTCTCTCTCTCTCTCTCTCTACACACTCATGCTTAGAGTCATCCTGAACAGATGACGTCTATTAGCAGCTGTACTGACAGTATTATAACTTGTGGGTGTGGTTTACAAGGACGACATTGTCTATTTTCCGTATAAGGTAAAGTCTGATCATTGTTTTAGTATTATTATTATTATATGTAGACGTAATGATTCATTTCGGTAAACTGTGTGTTATAATTGTTTTGGTCATGAGATTTTTTGTTTT
>OY848918.1:16228304-16302390 GCA_963693285.1 Xestospongia muta
AAGTTATAATACTGTCAGTCCAGCTGCTAATAGATGTCATCTGTTCAGGATGACTCTAAGCATGAGTGTGAGAAAGAGAGATAGAGAGAGAAAGAGAGAAAGAAAGAGACAATAAAAAGTCGTGGATAGAATAACACAAGATATCTCATGACCCTAACAATTATAACACACAGTTTACCAGAATGAAATCATTACCTCTACATATAATAATACTACCAAAACACTGATCAAACTTTACCTTATACGGAAAATAGACAACGTTGTCCTTGTAAACCACACCCACAAGATATAATACTGTCAGTCCAGCTGCAAATAGATGTCATCTGTTCAGGATGACTCTAAGCATGAGTGAGAGAGAGAGAGAGAGGAGGGAAAATACAAAGTCATGGATAGAATAACAAAAGAAATCTCATTGCCCAAACAATTATAACAGACAGTTTACCAGAATGAAACCATTACTTCTACATATAATAATAATACTACTAAAACAATGATCAGACTTTACCTTATAGGGAAAATAGACAATGTTGTCCTTGTAAACCACACCCACAAGATATAATACTGTTAGCTGAGATCGTAATTGATGTCCTCTGTTTAGGAAGACTTTAATTATGAGAGAGAGAAAGATAGAAAGAGAAAGAGGGAGAGAAAGAGAAAGAGAGAGATAGAGAGAGAGAATACAAAGTCATAGATAGAATAACACAAGAAATTTCATGACCCAAACAATTATAACACACAGTTTACCAGAATGAAATCAATACCTATACATATAATAATACTACTAAAACAATGATCACACTTTACCTTATACAGAAAATAGACAACGTTGTCCTTGTAAACCACACCCACAAGTAATAATATTATCAGTCCAGCTGCTAATAGATGTCATCTGTTCAGGATGACTCTAAGCATGAGTGTGTGAGAGAGAGAGAGAGAGAGAGAGAGAGAGAAAGAGAGAGAGAATACAAAGTCACAGATAGAATAACACAAGAAATTTCATGACCCAAACAATTATAACACACAGTTTACCAGAATGAAATCAATACCTATACATATAATAATACTACTAAAACAATGATCACACTTTACCTTATACGGAAAATAGACAACGTTGTCCTTGAAAACCACACCCACAAGTAATAACATTGTCAGTCCAGCTGCTAATAGATGTTATCTGTTCAGGATGACTCTAAGCATGAGTGTGAGAGAGAGAGAAAGAAAGAGAGAGAGAGAGAAGGGGGAAAATACAAAGGCATGGATAGAATAACAAAAGAAATCTCATGACCCAAACAATTATAACACACAGTTTACCAGAATGAAATCATTACCTCTACATATAATAATAATAATACTAAAACAATGATCAGACTTTAACTTATAGGGAAAATAGACAATATTGTCCTTGTAAATCACACCCACAAGATATAATACTGTTAGCTCAGATCGTAATTGATGTCCTCTGTTTAGGATGAGTCTAATTATGAGAGAGAGAGAGAGAGAGAGAATACAAAGTCATGGATAGGATAACACAAACAAAATCACTTGACCGAAACAATTATAAGAATACACTTTTTACCAAGCTAGTATGCTTCAGCAAAATCATTTGGACATTCTATTATGGACAGTACAACCTTTTGTTAGATGATACATTGGGTCATTTAATTACATCTAAACTGTTTAGTAGTTAAGATAAAGTGAGTCTAACAATATTTATTAATAGCATTTGAAATATAATTTGTTAAAGTTTATAAAATTTTTCCAAATAACCAAATAAGATTGTTCTTTTAATTAATTCCGACTATACTATGGTATACATGTAAGTGTTAGTTCCAATAGCCTATGAATACTACATCAGTTCCACCCACAAATTGTGCACAATATATGAATATCAGTAGATAATGAAATATTGAGTTACAATAACAAATGAATATATTTTAGTTCCACCTCCCAATATTGTACAACACCATTTTTATTATACATATGACATATTTACATTTTACATAGAGTTATAAATATGATGTTAAATTCATCAACAAGTGGTGTATCATGTCTACTTGTTGTAGTATAATATACCATAATTAGCTTTTATTTCGTTATCAAAATATTTGTTTCAAAACATTTCGTGTTACTAAATTTTCCTCCTACACTAAGTAAATGAAATTTTGCTAAAGTGAAATTTTTACATAAAGGTGAGACCACATTTTGTAACGGCTCAAGTAATGGAGAAAGAAGTGAAGTGCCCTGTTGCATAAGGGGATACCATGTCTATAAGGCCATCAGCGATGGTCATAATAGTTCTTGAAATAATTTCGAATACTCAACTGTGATATCTCAATGTCTTCAATAGACGAACATGTGGTATTTATGTACCAGTTATTCTAAATATTCGTCATTCTAAATATTCGTCATTCCAATTTTTCGTAACATAAAAAAAATTCATTAAATAGAAATTTTAGATTTGCAAATATTTTGTTTATCTAGGGTGAAACAAAAATATTTCATAACGAAAAAAAAGTTAATTATGGTAATTTAAATAAATGTGAACAGAAAAGACAAGTATTCAAACATGTTTTAGTAATATAGAATCTGATAGTGGTAATTTTGATACTGCAACTTTTCGTTAGATATGTAAAGTGGTTTAAAATTAAAGTATTGACAGAGCACTATTGTAAATGATTACAACTAGCATTGTCACAAGATAAAAATTGCAGCTTTTAATTTGTACACTTCCTAGTAAGCTTTTGAAATATATGAAGATTTGCACCATGTGAAATTTCCTGCTATACAGTATACTGATGTTAAATTGTATATATTGTAGGTCTGCATTCACTGTACATATTTAAGATAATACTATACATAGTACACCAGGGGTTCATACAGAGAGGGAAGCCCTGGAATATCTCCCCAAGGATGCTTTCGCCCCCAAGAATTTCTAAATATATTTATTATTTATAATTATTTAAGTCAAAGTTCAATATCCCTATAAAGTCAACATCTTTTAATGGAGGTCCTTCTATTGCAACCTTCATTAAATGTTCAAGATTTGAATCAGCTATGTGACTATGTAGACCTAGTTTTATTAGTCTTAATAAAACATGCATATATAGTACAATACTGCATGGGGCATAGGAGGAGCATTGACGAAATTTTCCCTCCCAAAGTTCAAATCCTGTATGAATCCCTGGTCACTATAAGTTTATGTGTTGTTCTAATTATAGATATTTATAGTTGTAAAAATCCAAAGAATATTTTGATAATACTACTCTAACTGTGAGGAAATATATTTACTATGTCTGGAGAGTCAATAGAAGCTATGAGGTTATAGTTATCAATCAATTGTACCCAATACTATGTAGAGATTTCAATTTCTGCAGGTTATCTGTTACGCTACTAAAGTCTTACATAATTAAATTAATGTGAAATGGACATTTTATTATAGTATAATATGTAATATGTGGTCAAAAGCAATCTTAGGATACTCATACACACTTTACATACTTGGCGGAAAAGCTGTGGTTTCATTGACAATGATAAATAACTATTATTACTTGTACTTCATAAGAAATATTCCAATGTAAAATGTCATTATTATCCATTACTTGTCACATGACATCAAGTGATGATCATGTGACAGTCAATAGAGAATATATCTCAGATATGACATTGTATAATATATAATGTCATAAACAACAAGTAGATAATACTGGACTTTGAATATTATAACATTATCACATGGCATATGATATCATATGACAGTCTGTGAAACTCATATGATACAACACAGGAATGATAACATGACAATCATTTTAATGTCATCAATTAACTTGTACTTACTTGTTTGCACTAAAGATTGAAGTAGAGTGTCATCAATATTGTCTCACATGATATATATTACGTTAAGTGGACCAAACGTAAACTAACAGTGCATTACATGATAGTAGAACCTAAAAATGGATAAGCGTGAATGGATTGTGATAGTGATGACATCCATACCTTACTTTAAGGATTTTGAGAATCTCAAGATGCAACCATCTGTTATCAATACGTTATGTTAAATGATGTTTGATTTTCATTTTAGTATCTGTATCTAATTTGGTACTTGCAAGCAGGGAAGTGTTGTTATCTTTGTAATTGCCATTTTGTCTATAAAGTTGTACAAACTGCTCTATCATTCTTTGCAGCTGTTTTTGCATTAGAACAATCCAAACTCTGTATAATTAAAGAAGCACAATTATAATCAATAAAAAGGTTATATTAGAAAACAACAGCTTACATAGCTCAGTATAGTTGACCACTATACCTACAGAAAGGAGAACAAATATGAACAAAATAATAAATTACTAACCATAGATTGATATGACACAGAAGAAGATCCATCTGATTTATCCTAATTTGATAATTATATAAAATGGTTGGCTTACAATTAAACTTACCAATTCTGGTGACTGAAATAAATTTCAAAATTGATACAAATATGTGGTGGATAGAAAATGACTTTTGAGATAAGGTTCTCATTGGAAACAATTATTGTGATTGATACTGGGAACAATAAGAATTGAAAAATGATTGTGATCTAGAAAGTGGTAAAGTAATTGTTTGCTTCATATTTGCAGCAGCATAATCTAATGCTTCTACTTCACTTCCAAAATGTGATCAACTGGATCAGTTAACAAGGACTAAAGAATGACCACTGATTCAATTTAAATATTTTAGCATGTCCTTGTTAAAAGAAGCTGTAGGATTTTCATAAACTTGATAAAACATAGTACAATTGTGTAGTATTTAGAACATTCTAAACCTTTTTAACACAGAACATTGTTCTTTCTTAAGAATAATTTGTTTTCAAAGGCTCTTGGCATTATTTCTTTTCTCAACCATATATAATACATCTATGTATAACATGTTGCACACATTTATTTGTGTTTATGGCTATAATCACTATGTAAATAAAATAGTTTCACTAACAAAACATCTATGCTTCATTGGTCTAATATCAGTTTATACAACAGTTATTAATAAAAGTAATTAACAGATCTTGCAATGCTTTGAAGTGGAAAGTCACTTTACATATGGATTTATGTATATAATTATATTCAGAAAACCATTTGTCTTTTCTTCAATAATTCTGACCTGATCAGATACATCATCAGAAGTATAACAAGAAGGAGGCACTTTCATTCCAACATCAACTTCTTTAAATTATTAAAGGACACCTCATCCATTTATAACAGCTCCTCCTCATAGAAGGGAATGCACAGTTGTAGTGTCCTAAAAATGAATGAAATAAATTCTGGTATTCATGTAAATGACAGAAACATAAACAATGTTTACAAAGCTTTATACTCCACTAGTGAGGTGCTGGAAGTCAACCACAGAGTGAATTTGATTTCACCTTACAAACTCACTGTATCAGTACAATACTTGATAATATCAATACTTACAGAGTGCAAACAATTATAACCTTAGTCTCGAACAAACACAAAACTTACAGGCAATCCTTTTCGTATCTTTGTTGATGATTGCAACATGTCTACCTCTTCTTCCTTCTCCAATGACACACGGCATTTTCCACAAATATATATAATATAATATATAGATAATATATACACGCCACGTGCTTTTAAGTGCAAAGTTTATTAATTACGTATGTATTGGGGTGACGGAAGATTCGTTCGATTCAGGTGAATCTGGTCGTTTCATAGAAGATTCCATTGAATCTGATATAGACCTACTATTGAGAGATTCATCATAGTTTTTAGTAACATGAAGTCAGTATGTAAGTGAATGTGATGCAGAGATCGATCTTACAGTTGCGAGTGAATTCAAGACAATAATGATGAACTTGATTAGTATTTCCAATTGTACATTGATGCATAGCACATTTTAACTTCATACTACACATAATATCCACTATTAGTAATGACATTGCAGTCAACACCATCACAGCAATTAATCAATTAATAAGAGTAAATTTAAACTAAAGATCTCCATGCTATCGTCCATTATTGTTCTAATAAGCAGTTCATGCTCTTGAAATAAGTCATGATCTCCTGTAATATTCTCGTGAACAATAACAGTATAATTGATGACTTTGTATTCTTTAAACCTTACACAACACGTTATCCTGGTAAAATAGCATTGACTGTAATTTGTACCATTGATATTGCAAAACAAACTATATATATGCAGGACAGTTGACACAAGGTCAGTGTATAAACAAGAATAGATTGTATTAAAGAATATTATTAAGTCATTTCATCTGGTTATATAACTAAATTTTTTCTCAGATGACTTCTTATTATTCCTATCTGTGAAAAGTTTCATTCCACTGACATTGTTGAAATAAAAATGGCAGTGTCCAGTGAACCGACATTCGGTTCACTTAGATGTGGTTATTGAACCGACGGGCGCGTGACAAGTATGAATATAATTAAAATTGACCACAAGAATTTTAATTCATGTAAAATAGGACACAGCCTTCAGACAAAGTGACTACATCTTCACACACACCAGCCATTTCTTCAACTTCATCATTCTCCCCTCCTACATCATGTATAAAATTCATTATGCAATGTTTTTAGAAAACGCTACCCTGCTGTCTACGAGTGCTACTATCATTGGCTTTTCCAATTCCCACAAACTCTGAAGTCTCTAAAATTCTGTCTTTTTATGATCAAAATCACTACCACAGGATTCTGACACTATAGATGCTAGCCTCAGACATATTGATTGTGCGGCTCTGAATCTCTGATGCTGGCTCTTTGGTTTAGGGTGTGTTAGGTCAGCTGAAAAAATAGAAAATGAATCAAGAGTTTTGCTGTCACTGAAGATACTATGAATAGTATTGTAGTGAGCCATATACCATCTTCTGTGTGCCAAATCTTCATCAAACATAGGCATTTCAAGTCTATTTCTTGAAGTGAAAATGTGATGACAAGGCAACTTCATAGTCTGATGAAAATAACGAGAGAACTTGACTGATGAAGGTTCAGTATCCTTGACTTTTCCATCAATAAATTGTACTTCTCAACTTTTTCAAGCTGTTACCTTACAAGTTTGGCTGCATAGGAAGTGAGGAGTCTGCTGTACTGGGCTTCTACTAATGATCCAATTGCCTTGACAGAAATCTTTGATGCACAGGTGATTGCTATATGATCTCTTTTGATTTGAAGAGAGGCAAGTACTGTCTGAAAGTCTTTGAAAAAACTCTCCAGATCTGAAAAGGCAGAACAGACACTCTTGATCTTCTGGTTGATACACTCCAGCCAAATGTTTGTTCCGATATCCCGAAAGTGAAACTTTTGATAAGCTAAGTGCCCATTCATGCCTGATTGGATGCCAGCGAGACTCAAAATAGTCAGTAATTTGAACAAGACCTACATCATGAAGCTGCTTCCTCGTTACTTCATAGATTTCCTCTGTTCTACTGTAAGCCAATTTTTGTAAAAGATCAAGAGACAGACTTCTCTCTTAGCAGATCTGCTAATCTAATTGACATAACATCAATTGTCAACTCTCTTCCAAAACAACTTAACACATGAAATGGACAGAGTTGTAAAGTTACATCAGGAAATGCTTCATATCTTTGTCAGCCATGATCACGTTTGTCTCAGTCTATGGTGCATTATACTTCTGCAATGTACCAATTATTTCATTAATGATAGCCCTTTGTTCTGATGTTACCAAGCACGCAGGAATAATTTCACTTTGTCCATTTTCATCACAGATTAGAAATACATAAAGTGGCATCTTTAATGAATCCAACTTGTGTGTTGCATCAATGAATAAAATCTCAGGGAATGCCTGAAATGTGTCCTTCGATGTTTTATCCAGGTAAAAAATGCATAGGAGGCTGTGCTCCTTGTCAGTGAGCCCATCAACAGTAATAGATGAATCCTGCTGATTCATCTATTACTGTTGATGGGCTCACTGGATTCATCTATGTTTACTAGTTATGATATGACATCTTGCAGGTCTTTCCCATGAGATTCTGTTTTCAACCGTAGATTAGTTGCAATGTTTTTGAAGTCACGCAAAGTGATAAGTTTACCTAAATGCAAAAGTACATCAAAAATAGCTTCTGAGACAAAGACATGATGCAGACAACACATCATATAGTCCATATAACAATTTCCTGATTACCTGTGGTAGAAATAAACATGATTTTGAATTAATTTCATATTTACATTCTTCCTTAATGTCCTATTATAATAGATAAGTATCTGATAACATGTCAGAACAAAAGTGTTCAGTGAACTGATATAGTGTCAATTACGCTAGGGAGGTTAGGCTTAGGCCAACTGTTTAGGTTGGTGCAGTTCACAGAGCATAATAATGGCTCACATTTGCAGTGGTCTGCTTCCATCCTTCGGTCTAGACTTAAAGGCCCGTCCACCATGAATGCAAGCAAGCATAACAAAAGTGTGGTTCATGTCATTAGGTACTTTGTTTACTAGCTATGGAGAGAATCTTTGAACTTGAATTAGAATTCTAGAATCTCGTACGTAAAACTGATAGTAGATTTTTCTTTGAAAAGCTTCAATAACCTCTTTTGCTTGAGTCCAGCTTTTAAACTTGGTTCCAACTTCAAGTATCCCACTAGCTTCTGTCGCGGTGGCGCTATCACCAAAGTCTACTGTTGTCCTTTTACCAGGCTTCCATGATAGCCATTAGCCACAAATGTAGTCTATAATATTGTCTGAATTATCTAACTCATCAAAAATCAAGTCTTGAAGGTGGATTTTCTTGTTATCCTGTTCAACATAATATCGTGCACTATTATTAATATAATTACTAACTTGTATTTTCAATACAAGCACACTACTAGTCTGTGTGTTACTGTTGCTGTCATTACGTTTATTACATGTCAGTGTGATAAAAAGAGTCCAATAGGTGATAAAAATATTACTGAATTGTAACCTGTTTCCATCCAGTCATAAAAAATAATTGTTCTACTAATTGTTTTGTCCTGTAGTCAATAATAAGATTTTAAAATGTGATACAAGGCCTTACCTTGTATCAAATAGTTCAGTTAAATTATTGACTAGTTGGATGTAATACTCATGAGCATCCTGGTATCTACCAGGAACAAATGATTCATTCCTATTTGTTTGCAAAAATAACCTCTGATATTTATTGTATTTTTTCTCTTTTACTTGATAGAGTTTGAACAAGAGATTCTGATGGAAGTGTTGTTGTACCACTGCTATACCTATACATGCTGTATAGGTTTAGTAATACCTTTAGTAAACATACTCCTGTGTGACAGCATAACTTTGTATTAATTTGATTTTTTTGATTTTAAATACAATATATACTATACCTGATTTTGTACATTCACAACATGTATGTTTGCTGGTTGAGTGCAGGAATTCTAAAAAGGCAGGGTGATTTAGCAGACACTGGAGGACATTACTAGCATAGCAATTGCTAGCTGTGTTGGTAATACCAGGAGGCTGTAATGCTATGTAAAACAGCATGGCTATAACTTTATTTCAGGAAATAAACGTGTATATTTTGTTTTGGCGCATGCGTGGGTCAGTAATGGACAAAAGGGTTAAAAATTGAAGGATAACCTTCTCCGGCTAATGGCACTCAGGCTCCATCTCATCCACTCAAGATACCACGTGGTCTTAATTATATTCATGTTTCTCACGCGACTATTGTTTCAATAACCAACATCTTACTGGACCGAATGTGGGTTGACTAAACACTGCCAATAAGAATATATATATAGTGAGGGAAAATTTGAGAGCAAATTGAATCCAGAAACATTGTAGCCATCATAGGATTTGATGAAATGTCATCAGCTGATTCATAAAGCTATTTTTCAGCTGTTTAGAAAGATACCACCAAAACGCTATACCATTTTGTTGTGTTGTTAGTAGACAGACAGATTAATCTAATCTTATTATAATTAGGTTAGCAATTTAGTTAGCAGTGATTCCTCTTTTAAGTGAGCTACTGTTCTAAGATATTAGTTACACTTTTCACAATGTCTCAGAAAAAAATAGTAAGTCTATAACCTTTTTTATTTCTATGTCATTATCTCTATATATATCACTGTGATACTAACTAAACTCACATATCAGTGTTATTGTATAGACAGAATATCTTTCTAAAAGTTGGTCTTTTAGTTATAAGGGCTGATTTGTATACTCACTATACTACACTACATGATACATGTTGTCTTTATAATAGAATCAACAACTGCACTCGGCAGCTTATCAAGGAAACATTGAAAAAGTCAAATCTGCTATTGAACAAGGTGCTGATGTAAACTATCGTGTTTCAGACTATGTAAGTTACTAGCTCTCAATATTTAAGTATATATCTCAACATTAAAGCCTATTTTTCATATACAGTGTTTTTATAAATAAGTCTAAGAATCAATAATTTAGACATCAAAACAAACTGTATCATTATTATAATGTGATTCAGTTGAGCTATAATACATGGGATGATCTGAATTTAGTAATACAAATTCTTGTGTCATTTTAATTGATAGTGTGGAATTTTTGTCTTTTCTGTCTTATCTCATTATACACTCCTGATAATAGTAAAGTGTTAATATTACTGACATGATGTGTACATTTGTTGATCTAATAACAATGTTACTGAATAATTCTAACAGAACCAGTTCATATCTATCATTAACACAAACTTTTGAAGGACAATATTTTTATGAATATGCTTTTAATGTGACATTTGTAAAATATATTTTCTGTATTTATTACAAGATTTTATACCACACACATATTTATTCACTCACTGTTCTGATAAATTTACAATCTACCAGAATGCTGATAAAGCTGTGATAAATATAGTTTGTTAAATACTAATAAGAAGTATTGATTATGATTTTATCAACAAGTTGTTTGCATAGCTAACGATGATCTATTTTTATAGAGTGGCCTTTGCTTCGTTGTATTCCAGGATTTATAATTTATATTTACAAACAACATTTAATTTTATGTTTTAAACACTCATAAACAGTATACTCAGCAATGTCACTAACATAATAGATTTTTATAAACAATTTTGTGAATTATTTTAACAAATGCATTAAATTTAGCACATAAGTATAAAATTTTATACATCAGATATTTATAAGGCTGTATCATATTATAGTCTATATTTAGTAGAGCATGTAAAGTCACGTGTCTCCCTATCATGTTAAGTTCATACCTTAATAACTGTTGTAATGTGTGTTGGTTGTGGTAATAATCTTTCAAATAAGACCACAGACCCATCTTTGATTAACTTGGACTGCCTCATGTGACATATTGCTTTAGAACAGAGTTATGATTAGCAAACAATGATACCAGCCATATCTTTAGACATTCATAATTCAATAAAGTAAATGTGTTACAATACAATTTTAAACACTTACATATTATTACAGTATGCCCTATAATTTGCACATACAATTAATTGTAACATTAGTGAGATTGTGGTAACAGGTAGGAAATTATGAGTTTGGTAAATATTCTTCACTCACCAAAATGTTTCCTTCCAATGTTTTAATTAAAGGCATGGCTATAAATAGGAAAAAACATTTGACAAATCTAATTTTGTCAACATTTATTTTGATATTTAAAATTGTTATGATCTCTCCAAATTACCTCTTACAAGTGTTGCTGTGAACATTTCTATGATAATAATATTCATGATCTACTAATTATTCAATTAAGATAATTATGACAATGAATAAGACTAAGTTTTTAAATTATGACAATGAATGATATTAAGTAATTTTTTAAGAAGGATGACCTTTTATATTCAGAGGTTATACCAGTATATTGTATGTTTTATGATTACTAGCAAAAAGGAAAAAAATTCAATCATATTTAGAGACTAACTATATAATGGTATAGTAATAGAGAGGTATTAGTTAATAAGGACATGTTGGACTTTATTTTGCATGAAAATGTAATAGTGAGTCATTGGCAACAGCTAAAATTTCATAAAGTATTGGACTAGTCTGGTGTTCCTGTCTGTTTGCTTAGAGAGGATGAGTCTTGAGACAAGAGCATATAGGACTTGTATAGAAGGAATACATTTATAGGTAGACCATAGTCAGAACTGAAGGTCTATTGAGAGAAATAAAAACACAAAAGACTGTTATGCTATGGACTTATTGTGGTGATGATCTTTAAAATTGAAGTATAGATGACATTTCTGTGGTCTGCAACATTTTTATGTGTTGTACCAATCCAATATGTGCTAATCCCAAGATCCTTCCTCTATTAGTAAAGGGGCAGACTATTAATAGATAGCTGATTAACCATGGATATTTTGATTTTCTAATAAGATATCTTATCAGTAGACACAGCTCAGAGTCCTTGATATGATATGAAAGATAGTTTTGTTTACTATCAAATTTTGTGATAGGATCTGGAGCACAATTTAATTGGTTATTTCGGCCATCAGAATGAATTGCTATACTAATACCACACTTATTTGATAACTGGGAATTGACCTAAATCACTTCACATTTGTAAAATTTACAAAATTATTCCTTCTCAAAAGATTTTCTGTTTATATAACAACACTGCCTTAACACCCAACAATGAAATATTCCTACTTTAGCTTTGTCCAAATCATTCACATACACTGTAGAACCTTGAAATGTTGTCTGTATATGGCAGTATACTGAAGTTTATTAAGTTCAAATCTCCTTATCCATTATCAAAAACTTTTGACTTATTAGAACATAAATTTGGAAGTAATCCAACAAGTATTACAAGTTAACATGTGTTTTAATTTTATTATTTCAAGATTTAATGAAAGTCATATTCTTCATCTAAATTCATCAACTGCAATGATTGTGAATATCATTTATTACAACATGCCTGCACAATGAAAGTCACAAGCTTTTGCTGCGTACATGTATGTCTTTGTGCATACTGTATTATTAACCTCGCTGTGCATGGGCACGACGCGAGGTTACTGTAGTCTGTCAATGTGTGTGTGTGTGTGTGTGTGTCTGCTCTGCCTGTTTTTTTGAACTGTTATAACTTGTCAAGCAAAGCGTTAGCAGCTACCAACATTTAGCAACGAATAGAAAAACGTGTGGACTTTACAACAGTAGTATCAAGAACATCATCAAAGAAAATGAAAGCTTAAAACTCACAAAAGAATTTTCAGGCTGCATAGTCAAGCTGCTGTTTCTCAAAAGGTAAAAAACCTAATATGGAGATTTTTTAGTATGCTGTAGAGAATCTTAGAGGAATACGGATCAGCAAGACCGAAGGCCATTGGTCGAACCAATCGTTAGAAAAGTTCTGAAAAGTGTTTTCAAGATTGTACATGTTAACTTAGAGTGAAGTAACTCATTCAGGAAATGTCTAAAAGCACTGAAAAAAATTGCTACTAATAGACAATATATCAATTTATATTTGTACTATGGGATGTTTCCAAAGAACGCTTCATTTTCAAGTTACAACAAATTTTGTATATGAAATATTGAAACATTTTAAAGCATCATGTAAATGCTCAGACAAACATTCAATACAAATCTAGCACTTAATCATGCTTGGCAATTGAATGATACTATTACTTACTCAGTTACAGGTTCACAGACATGTCAATCAGAGTGCAAAGTACCCAGTAAACAACAAAGCTTTTTTTCCCTTTGATTGAAGAGAAATGCTGCATCATCAAACAACAGTTTGTAATCTCCATCATGTGATCCAATTAATAATTTGACTACACCTTGTCCAATCTTAAATGTACATGTACATGCACTCTGCAGTATAGATTTACACTGGGTACCGCAGAGAGGGTTAAGCACTTTAGTGCATTTTATAGATTAAATATGCAATGAAATATTAATGTCAAAGGAATCTCTCCTTTTACTGTAAGCATTTTATGATATCCATATTGTACTGTTAAAAGGTAATATCTCTGATAAACATAGTTTGTTAAAATGCCAAACAGAAACATTGATTATGATTTATCAACATAGCTAACTATGGTCCATTTTATATAGTGGCCTTCAGTTTGTTAAAGTCATTGTTGTAATATATAGGAAATAGTGAGTTTGATAAAACATTCATCATTAAATGTTTCTTTCAATGTTTTAATTAAGATCATTGCAATGGCAGAAAAATAATTGGACAAACTTAATTTTGCCAAAGTGTATTTTAAAATTTATAACTATTATGATCACTCTCTAAAATTGTCTGCTACAGAAGTTGCTTGTGAACATTTTGCGTTATATCAATGTTCATAACTTATTATTATTTTATCAAGAAAATAATGACAATGAACAAAATTAAGTTTATATTTTTTTTAAAAAGAGTGATTTTTTATAATCAGAGGTTAAACCAGTATATTGTATATTTATGAATACTAGCAAAACATATAATGCTAACATATGCACAGACTAACTATATATTGGTACAGTAAATAATGTATGAAGTCTCTTACCTAGAGAGGTACTAGTCTATAAAGAACATATTGGACTTTATTTTATCTGGACAAGTAATATTGAGACAATAGCAACAGCTAAAATTTCATAAAATATTAGACTAGTCTGATGCTCCTGTCCTTTTGCTTAAAGAGGATGATTCTGGACACAAAAACATATAAGACTTGTATAGCAAGAACACATTTATTGGTAGAGCATACTTAGAACTGAACATCTGTTAAGAGAGTTGAAAACACAAAAGGCTGTTATGATATGCGCTGATTGTGGTAATGACCTTTCAAATACAAGTATAGATGACATTTCTGTGGTCTGCACCATTTTTGCAAGTCATATGAGTCCAATATGTGCTAGTCCCCAGAAACTTTGTCTTGAACTGAAAGTCAGACTATTATTAGACACCTAAATGTCCCTGAATATTTTAATATTGTAACTAAAGATCTTATCAGCAGACACAACTTAGAGTCCTTAATATGATAATACATTCATTCACTTTCAATGTTAGTGACAGGATGTGGAGCACAAATTCATTGTTATTATAGTCATCAAAATGAATTGCTATACACATGTCACACCTATATATTAAATGGGAATTAAACAAACTCACTTTATATTTGAAATATTTCTAAAATTATTCCTTCTGCAATGGTTTCCTGTATATACAGTATTTTATATTTAAGATAATTTAGTTTGACGTTTCTTATACACAGAGTTTAAACCAGTATATTGGGTTGACTATGTTTACTAGTAAGACATATATTATTAACATATCCACAGAGTAACTATATAATTGTAAATAGTGTTCATAATATATTTTAATGAGTAATGTAGTATTTATAAGGACTCTATAATTAAAAATCATTTCAAGATATTAAAGAAGTCCAGTAATGACTTTTAATACATTCATAGTATTATAATGTTAATTTAAGTTAATGCAATTATAGGTTCACTGACTTCTTTGCAATATCATCTATTAGAAATAACTTATATTTTATTAATATACTAATACTACTGTTACTATTGTGATATTGTTTGTACTCTTTAAAACTTTGCATTATTGTTTAATAAATAATTGTTAAATAGATCTGTTAACTATCATTTGTTAATAACAAACATTATCATCTACTATTATATAGGGTTTTGAGAGACCGTTGATTGCTGCATCTTTTTTTGGTCACACCGAAATTGTGTCTCTTCTACTTCTAAACAATGCAGACCCTAATTGCACAGATAATGTGAGTGTTCATATATAGCAACAATATTGTTGTAATGTATATATGTATACATTTTATATGTAGATATACACATGTGAGTTTATTAATGTAATTCTCACATTATACTTCTCTTGTTTTGTTAGCAATATTCTTAAAATTGTGAAAACTTAAACCTCAATTTATTAGCATCTCAATATTTCATCACACTAACTACATTATGAGTATTATAAACTGAACACACTAATATGTCTGTACATCAGTACTGTGCCCATATTGACACTATATACAGTATACATCAATGTGTTACATTAACTTGAGCTAACGGAGGTGAAGTGCTTGTAGACTCTAGAACATAGAAATGTACCTGTTTTATGGTAGTATACTGAAGTGTACTAGCCTTAAATCTCCTTGTCCAAGATCAACAGCTTTTGAATTATTACTGAGTTAAAGGCATAAATTTTGAGATAATCCAACAATTGATACAACTTAACATGTTTTTGAATTAAAATTTGAAGATTAAATGAACGTCATAATCTTCAATTAAATTCATCAACTACAATGCTATGAATATTATTTATTACAACACAACCTGCACAAAAGAAAGCCATAAATGTTTGTCCATGTCTATGGATGCCTTTGTGTATTCTGTATAATAAATTAAACATGTATTGAAATATAAATGTCAATAGAATCTCTCCTTATACTGTAAGCATTTATGATGATTACACATGTAATGTTACAAGGAAATATGTGTCCCTAAACTATTCTAGTTTTGTTATAGCTACTAGAAATGTCAAGTCTGGTCCTTGCACATGATCTGTTACTACATGTAACATGGGCAATGTTATATTAATAGTAATGAAAGGTTGAACAATTATATAGGCATCACTGATTAGTAAGTAAGATGGATTTGTCTATTTAGCCATCTCATACAAGTTGACTCTAAATAGTGCCTGTAACATGGAGAATGTTAATGTGATATTAATAGATCTTGTATTGTTTAGCAGTACTAAATGACTAGCAGTAATCTAAGCTTTAGGTTTAAAGAAATGTTTAAACTAAAATACGGTCTATCTAGTGATATATTAATAATGAATACTGTTTTCTCATAATGGTTCATTAATTCTCTAAACAGTTCATGAACACTTATCAGAGAGTGGTAATGACTACATCTAATCAATATTAGGCATTGACAACATCAAGGGATTATTCCTAGTGTAATACAAATGTACCTAAAGTAACAAAATGACCACATATCAATGCTGTATTATTAATTAGTTCATAGAAAAATGGACTTAGTGAAATAAGTGAAATAAGATATTAGTTTAAAATATTATGACACAAGCACATATTTAGAAGTCTCTACAGTCTTTAGAACCTTTCAATGATACAATAATACATATAAAATTTGCTCTTTGTAAGCAAATTCATTATATAATTATACTGACATAACTTGTACAGACTATACAAGCAAAAGTATCCTTTACTGACTTTATGAGTTTAATTTCTTTAGTACATCTAAACCTGATATGAGTTCATATACCTCTGTATACATACTGTATATGTACTATCCTGTAAGTAATTAGACCCATACTTCATCATTGTAGTATGTGGTGGCCCAGTAGTTAGCATTGTTGGCTTATACTTAGATCTGTTATTCTGATATAGTCCTTTACACAATCATCCTATAGTGATACAGCCTATTATATAATCAACAATTAGTGTGTATAACCATCCAGACTAGATCAACATATCACTACAGTTCAAATAGAGAACTTATAATTTACATTGCAATATTAAATTTCAATAGCTCTATATATCAAAATAAGCTTTGAGAATCTCTGATTTTGTTGATGGTCAGCTTTCAAATGTAATGTAAAAGATTACTCAGGATAATATTTCTTCTACTTTCGGCCTGGATCTGAGCACTATTGGCCGGTTATTGATTTATTTTGGTCAAATTAAATAGGCTACCAGTAGTCCCATATTCACAAACATATCTTGATTAAGTGGAATAGAGTACAATACATATACATTCTCATGTAACTGTGTTGACTTGTACTCTATGGTGTAGTTATAAACAGATAAGATTTAAGCCCATCTCTGTAATTGAGCTGCTGATTATGGGATCACACGTTTCTTTGAGTTAAATATTGAAGCTAACGCTTGTGGTCTAATTAGCATTTCAAATCTGTGCAAATACAAATACTGATAGAACTTAATGCCAAACACTATGGATAATGCTTTTCTTTCTATTTGAGCAAGATTTTTCCTGCTTTGGTCAAGGTTCTAGATGCTTAAGGACTAGATTTTCACTGTTATCTTTACATATGTTTGACAACATTGCTCCAATACCATAGTGAGAGGCCACTATTGCTAGAAATGTGGGTAGTCCTGAGTATGATGTACCAAAACTTTGATTACACTAATGCTTCGCTATTATGATCTACAGATTAGTTACATAGTATAGACCACTCCCACTTCAAATTACTTTGTAACAGGTTATTTATGGGTTCTAACATTTGGCTAATTCGGAATACATTTCCATAATAATTATTTAGCTCTAGAAGGGAACATAACTCCAGGATATTCTGTGCTTTGTGACCATAAGAAATAGCATCAATCTTGTTACTCTTATGATCTTCAGACTTGGTTTCACCATATTTTTACACATGTATTAGCAATCTTTCCTAAACATGTTAGTTTAGTAGCTCATAATATAGTGTTTGTTGAATGTACTACATTGACATGACATGATATGAGCTACTAATAATAGTCATAAGAGAGAGAATAAACAACATGAACCTCCACTGATATTGACCACATGTTATGATAGTACTTGTTTATGTACAATGTATAGTATACTGTTAGTTATCTAGTATTAACTTTATATTTCTTCTTTTTCAGTTTGGTCGAACAGCATTACACCATGCATCTAATGCTGAAATAGCAGAAATGCTAATTAAAAATAAGTCCAATATACATGCACTAGATGAGGTTAGTGTTTAATATTGTAATTTAAACTTATTAGTACCTCATATTATGATTATAATTTAGTACAAAGTTAAGTTATGAGGATCTTTTGGAAAATATATTAAATGTGACCTAATTTGGGAAACACATGTTCCTCTAAATAGTTTCGAGACAAATGGTTTCATACATTCATTTTGTACTGGATATATACCATACTTGGTATCCAGGAAAACAAATCATAAAAATACTTAGTAACCAAATTTGTTAAAAATCATGTACAAAATGGCCGCATAGCAACCACATATACACAACAGTTTTTCAAAGTTTTTAGCACAACATGTGTAGTTTTGTCAAATAACATGACAAATATCATATTAAGTACATGTAAGTCTATCAGTATCAATACAGTGGAACATTGGACTTATGAATAATGGAAACCTTACTAATAAAAACAAATAGTGTGGTCTAAAATGAATTCCCATTTAATAGACATTACTTGTTGACTCAGGAAATATGGAAACCTTTTGTATTATATATAATGAATGGTTTTTATGAGTGATAGTAGCAAAGAGTCATCACTTTTAATATCCAGTTTAGTGTTGCCATGATATATAAAAATCTATATCACATATCATGGATATTTTTATCACGATATATCACATGTCATGATAAACTTTGAAATTTTTATATTTGTAATAAATCAACAATTCTCAAACAAAAAGATTAACTGGTCTGCATGTTGTGGTATTAAACAGTTTCTTTTTTCAGTAATTACATTGTCAGTGGTACTGAACAGGTGTTATGATGGAACACATGTAGCGACAAATTAAAAAAAAATTATGCACAAGTCTACTCACGAGCCTATTTAAATAGGTGTGTTTTATATCAATAAAAAGTAATTTATATCATATCATATCGTGACTGTTTATACCGGGATATATCAATATTATCAATTATCGTGGCAGCACTAATCTAGTTAATGAATATATTGATTTCATGTGTTTAATAATGGATTAGTGAAATCACAAACTTATAGTCTATTAGATCTTTATATGTATTGATATTATATTATAAATAAATACATTCAACAACTTGTTGTCATCATTCTAACACTTATAAACAGAACTTAAAACATTCAGGATTTTAAAGTTATGGTGGAGATTACATTCCAATATATGTACTGTAAGTAATATGAAGTAATTAACATAAATTATAAGGAATAGAATACATAAATTTTCACAGAAACAAGCACAGTACTATACATTTCGATTATACATTTAGAATATAAATAGTCTGTGTTGACAAGTTATGTGATAAGTATGCTTTTCCAAGTACTGTATATTTCTGTGTGGGTGGAGTCAACAAGTCCTGTTGTACAATGTTAGAATGTTATGTAACTGTTACTCTAGTAACACAACCAACCTGTACAGAGTCTATGTTGACAAAGAAATAATATAACAAAGTTTCTATATGTTAAGTAATAGTTTCTAATACTTGGAAGTGTTTTTATACTCAGTCTATAATTATGATGTACCAGTGGTTTGTAATGTATGCTGTACTATCTTCATTGTTGTTATCAGATAATAAAAGCTAACTATGAAAGTCACTAAGTCATAAGTCTAGCCAATGTCATTGTTTGATGTCTGGTACATGTTGTTAATAGAGTCTTCTTACTTCCATAATCAATAAAGTCTTTATATGATATAATTTCCTTAATAATTATTGATACTATATATCACCAAATACATACTATGAATAATAAATAAACCTACTTAAAACTGAGTCATTAAATGTTGCCAATAACAACCAGCCAACAAAATAGGGCATTAGATAGAATGTGATCTCTGATAATAAGATATGTACTTTATATTGCTATCATGAGAGTATATATTATTTGTTCATGTTTTCTACACAAAAAGTCTTACCACATTAGTCCCAGCTTACTCCTTGATTACCTCAAGAATACAGTTATGGTTTGTAGAGTACATCCTTTTGATTAATAAGTATTAAAGCTATAAAAGTTGTGAAATTTTCATTTATCTACTGTTTTAAGGGTGCTTCTTGGTGTAACTTGACTGATGATGTAACAACATTCCTATGATGACATCACTATGTGTCATGAGTTAATAATGTTAGGTTTGGTTTAGGGTTTAGGTGATGTCATCAATATGATGACATCATTTATTTGAGGAAGGTTCCATACAGAGCCCCACCCAGTTTAATTGTAAAAAGGGAAACCTCTTTTAGACATCAGAAGCTCTTACAAAAACGTTCGCTATTGTTCACATCGAGTACTTTCGAAATGGCGCATATCTCAGTTCTCAATAGAAAGTACACAATGACTATTACCATATATATTTGCGAGTCTAAGGTCCTCTCACCACTGGTTAGTTCTGATTGTAAAAGTTGCATTTTCCCTCTGTTTTCATAACTTTCTTTCTGTCAGCCCTCTGAATCATCTGCTTCCAATATACTAATTGTTATTTCTGTAGTTGCCTGCTTTCTCTGGAATAATTTTAAAAGTTAGAAGATGTAGGATAAGTTTTTGTGGCAACCATAAATATTGTATGTTCGAATTCATAGACCTTTATAATTAAATAATTCAACATTCTTAGTGTGAATTAGCTCTTTATTCAAGTGTTTTCAAAATATTCATCAAATGCTTTCACTCAAGCATCATCTGGTATGTCTGCTGTTATAGCATTCCAAGCTATTCATACAAAGTTAAGTAGTACAAATGTTATAGTTGCTGTCTTTTGAATCAAGCATCTAATAAAATATGCTTCCATGTAATTTTATATTAGACCAATGTTCTGTGCTTTTTCTCCATAAGCTCTGCACCAAGTGGAAGTAACATACATGAAGAATAGTGCCTAAAAATTGTAGCTCAAGAGACTGCAATAAACTAGTGCAAAGTCAGACATAATTTAAATTTGTGCTATTTGTAAATCTCTGTTTATTGCAGCTTATTGAGGTTAGACTCTTTGTTCAGTTATTACATTCTATAGATATTTTGGGATTAGACATATTGGGATTAGACAATTTGAGTATTAGATTTTTGGGGGGATTAAACATTCTGTGACACTCCCATACATGTATATATAATAAAAGAGAAAATCAAACAATGACAGCATGCCACGGTAAGCAAAACCTACTTTATATATATTCAAAAGCATTCTGAAAGTCGAAGACTGTCCTAAACCTATATAAGTTAAATGATTATGCCTCTTCCTCTGTACTGATAGTATGACTAGATATTTAGCATTTGCTACATAGTCTTTTTTAATCAAACCATTGTACTATTTGTTCAGTGTTATTTATCACATATATATTACAACTTATTTTGTATTTTATATTAAGACCAGTATATCATATAATGAATTAACACATACAGAAACAAACAAAGTCACAAAACATAAAGATTGTTAATAACAAATTATCAAAATTCTTTATGTGTCTTTTGTCTCTTAATTAGTCATATCTATGTCAATGACAATTATCAGTAATATTGTAAAACAACTAAGTACTGACTGTTGATTGTTTAGATTAATCTGTTATACTAACAAACTTAGAATTAACTAAACTTTAATTGGATGGATTATGCTTTGAGTACAGATCCTTATTAAGTGATTACAAAGGCTCTAAGCATTGTGGAAATGTTTCTTTCTTGTCAAAGAGTATATGACAAAACAACTAAATTGTGGTTTAATTGTTCATATTTACATGAGCTTACAGTATAGATCACAAGACTGGATCATGTCATGTCATATAGTCTCATAGTGTGTTTGAAGTGCCTTAGCTTGTACAGAGACATCACATATTACACAATTGACTATGTTATGGCTATGAATGTAAAACATTCCTCAAACACAAATTCTTAATGCAGAACATTGTTAATTATACATTAAATTATCAAGAAGAATGCATTCATTTTATAGAAATTATTAATAAATTATGTTAAAAAGTAGGGCCATTATGTTTCTCTTTTTAACAACTACCTTACAATCTCTTGACATGTTTGTTTGCCTTCTCAACAATTCTTTTTATTTTAATTACATCTACGGACCCCTCCCCTCTATTTCAAATGCAGAACATATACAATTCGATCTTTCTTTTGCTATTAAAACTTTTACTAATCATATAGGAAGAGTGTATCACTTTGGGTACCATTTGGTAATTGCTATTATTTATTTGACATTGTGGACTTCTTACTTCCTAATCAATAAACTCTTTATATGATATAATTTCCGTAATAATTATTGATACTATATATCACCAAATACATGCTGTGAATAATAAATAAACCTACTTAAAACTGACTGAGAAATTAAATGTTGCCAATAACAACTAGCCAACAAAATAGGGCATTATATAGAATGTGATCTCTGATAATAAGATATGTACTTTATATTGCTATCATGAGAGTATATATTATTTCTTCATGTTTTCTTCACAAAAAGTCTTACCACATTAGTCCCAGCTTATTCCTTGATTACCTCAAGAATACTTTTATGATTTGTAAAGTACATCCTTTTAATTAATAAGTATTAAAGCTATAAAAGTTGTGAAATTTTCATTTATCTACTGTTCTAATCACAAAACATGAAAATACGAATTTATCCACAATATGATCTCTCATCAAGTACAAGCAAGCACGTGTTGTAAAAAATTATTTCTTGTATACATTGTGGACATTTTTCTATAAATCAAGCTTCCAGTAAATTTATTACTATTATTATCAACAAGAATAAATCCAATAACAAACAAAATTCAACAATCTACAACTTTTTATAATTTTTTATAATATATGTTATGCAGGTCATGTAGATCACTTGTCCTATAGCCTCATAGTCTATTTGAAGTGCCTTACCTTGTTCACACAAGTATGATATTACATACTTGAGTATACTTTAACATTTAATTGTCAGGTTTGTTGCATAAAATTTAAACATGCATTTTTGCTTACATAGTGTTATGTGGAGTAAAAGAGAACTAACAATAGAATGAATGTAACAAAATTGTCAACAATGATATTATTAAATAGTGTAGGTTACCTGATATATATTGATAATAATTAGTCTTCCTTTTCATTTAACACCTGATATTGTGTATACTTAATTCCTATCATATTTAGCTATTAACAGCTGTTGTATTATACTAGTTATAACTTGTTAATAATATAAATTTTATGGAGCATGTACTTAGCAAACCACTTACTGTCATATATTGTATTATGAGACTGTATTGTAAATCTATAGGTAAAAGATATGTGACATAATATGACAAACATTTTAATTTCCAAACATATCATAGCTAGTTATCATGAATGCTACTGCTGACATCACATAAATTATCAACCTCTCTATACACATTAGTTTTAAAACATTGAATTATTTTACCTACCCTTTATAATGTACCATTAGTTGTAGATATATATTATAAAGTGAATTGATCATAAATACTGATATCTACTTTATGTAGAACAATAATACACCCCTTCATTGGGCTGCTGCCAGGGGCCACAATGATGTAGCTGATGTGCTAATAAAGTCTGGTGCATCACTGGATGCCATTAACAAAGTAAGTGTCTTCATTATTAAACATGTTGTCATTATTATGCATGACTGTATTTTGTATGTAATGTTGTTATTAATTCATGTAATTATGTAGTTATTTGTTGTTTTGTCACCTCATATAACATTATATATGGATTACACATTTTAAATTATTGAGCATGTGGAAAACAAAACCACACACAACATATATGTGACATACCTTCCACTTTAACCAATACATAACTAGAATACATTGCAACATTAATAAGAATCGTTGTGGATGATTATACACTTTTTGAGCATGGAGTTCTCTATGGTATCATAGGCATTAATTGATTCTATGAGAAAACAGTATTCATGATGATTATGAACTAGTTGAGGATAACGACGGTCTCTGGAATTCAGTACAATATCAACTGATTCCATGAAAAACAATATTGTCAACTTCTTTATATTTCTCTAGTAACAATTTAACTTTACCTTTGCATGAAGTACACCAAACTTTAAAGGCAGAGCCTATAGGTCCGATAATCAGACTCGTTATTTTCCAACAATTGGTCTGGCAATCTTAACCACGCCTCAAAAAGTAAAACCACACCCACTCAATAAACATTCCTAATGATAAATGAACTGTAATCATAGATACTGCAATGAAGTTTCACAACTTATCAGTAATGATATAACAAGTTCGACAGTACATATATTTTCATCTAAACAGGAGCAGGAAATTGTCTCTGGACGGACTTCAACATTGTCTTCATTGATAAGAGAACCTTTAATTTCAGAATCAACAACATTGGCATCAACAAACCACTTCAAAATAACTGAGATGTTTACTAATAAGTATGCTGTGTAATGAAGTACTTAATTTTCTTTTTCAGTGGGTATTTTCTTCATAAAAGGTATAGGCTTGCCATGATTCTGACATTTCCTTGGTAGACCTACGACAGTTAACTTTTGACCTTCCACGCCTCTTCAGTCTTGGTGGAATCATGATTGTAGCCAAACCTGTATGTATCACCATTGTCTTGTTCAAGTAAAAGCACCTCTTACCATTTAAGCATTCATTAGTATAAAATCTGTCTGATCCATCTTGTTCTATTAAATTCATTGTTTCCCATTACACGAGTGGGCCCATGCAGGCGGGCAGATTCAATTAATTAATAATGTGATGTTCATTATTGTTTGTTTTTTTCGCATTCTGGCAACGTTATTACATACCACAGCATTGATTTTTAGTCACAATTGAGACTTGACCTCTAATGGTGGCTTACTGTCAGAAATCCATCCCAAATTCTTGGAGTTCGTCAATGAATCAATTTTAATGCCCACATCATTTAACAAAACAGAACAAACACCACTGAACAACAGAAGAGAGAATGACAGGACAAAATTTTACTGTACAAAAGAAGGAGCACACAAATAAACATACAACAGAAGGAAATGAGAATAAGAGATTCAAGGAATGTTAATATTTGGAGTTCATCCAGCCAGAGAATGTAATTGTACAACAGAGAATAACTATACAACAGAAGGAACACATGAAAATGAGTATATGTATAAGAGAGCCAAAGAATGCATTTATTGTACAACAGAGGGAACATAAGAAAAGGTACATTGTATAAGAAAGAGTCAGAGAATGATACTGACCACAACAAAAGGAACATTTACATGAGTAAAAAGTATAAGAGATAGGAGGAAAAAAAGAAATGTATTATGTACTTCAGTACATTAAAATTATTTCTTTTTGGTAAACAAACGAATTCTTTTGATACTGGTAACGAGTGTAACAGGAAAACATAACAATGGCCATCAATGTACCAAAATATCTGCACAGCAACCGAACAAGCTTAGTACCAGATGTATCTACCTCATCAGCATTGAACTTCAGCCCTTTTGACGTCATGAAAATTATGATGTCATTGTATAATTTGTCCTTTCGATTCCTTTCTGTGATTGGCTGTAAACTGGAGTCAGGTGGTTGATGCTCCTGGAGATACATTTGTCAGGCGGAGTCCATTGAAACATCAAAAGCATTGACTGTTGACTCACGTGAGACAGATGTTGTCGTACTTTCAGTTTTCCCATTCACACATACACAATACTTTAAAAACCTGCCAAAAGATGATATGACAGGCTGAATGAGCAATGCTGAATCAACAGGGTCCAAAGAGTCCTTCTGAGGTCCAACATTCGATGACAATAGTTCGTAAATATGAGGTGACGACCCAGGTATTTTCGGCCGTATTACGGAGGTGAAGAAATCTAGAAATGTATACTCAACTTCTGGGATTTGAGTAATCGTCCAGGGTATCGGCATTCTCTTAAAAGACGGCAGAAAAACCGAAACATTGGCAAAATCAGCCATTATATTTAAACAAAAATAATGAACAAAACCTAATAATCAAGCGGCAGGCCGTGTCACGTGGGCGGGTAATGGAAAACAATGAATTTAATTGGAATGCCTTATCATCAGTTAAATAAACTTATTTCCAGCTGGACATTGCTGCTTTATGGTACTAAATAGAGGAAGATAACAAGATTTACACAATGTCTTGAACTTGCCCTGCACTCACATTTGGTTAGATCTCAAACCATTCCCTTTGTTTTATAGTCTTTACAACCGAATGAGCACGAGAGATTGATGCTATGATAGCGTAGGTCCTCGTTTGCCGCTTCTACTCTCTTTGGCACTCATTTTCTAGCAGCTTCAAGAGTTCTTGATTCTCTGTGTACTAGCTGTACAGCATTTGTTCTCTTATTACGTCTTTTTTGTTTCTAGCTCGGCGTAAGACGCAAAAGTTTCACCAACAACAAACGACATTCCTTCATAAGTGGCAATGGTTGATGTGGGTGTGGTTTTACGTTTATGAGGCGTAGTTTGGTTTGCCGGACCAATAGCTACAAATAACGTGTCCTGTTACTGAACCCATAGCCACTGCCAACTTTAAACGAGTTACTAAATTTAGCAGCCATAAACAATTATAGAATTATAGAATCTATTGAAAGTGTCTTACTTTCCCAATCCTGCTCAACTTACTTTTACCAATTACAGAAATGTCAACATCCCAGCGATTCAATTGATCAATAAAACTTGTTATTTGAATTGTGGTCAAGTCAATGAAACAAATGTCAATTCATGCTGGAACTCATTTTCCAATGCCAAGGCATATGCTATCACTTGCATCAACTCAAGAAAACTCTGATAAATACTCAACAAGTGTGACATATTTTTTACAACTGATTCTACAGCTACTCAAGTAACAATATTTGACAACCAAGGTACAATTGGAAGTACCATAGTATTGAATAAATGACAATCTCAGGCCACCTTCACTACAATATATCTTGTTATATTTACCAAATACAATGTGAACAATCTCAAAGTTTAGATCTAATGAGTACAATCAACCAACTGGTGTATATTATATACTTGGTGCAACATTGGTGTAGTTTTGACAGCTCTCAACACAGGCTGGTACTATTGTAAGAGGAAATAAGGAGTTGTGGATACAATATTTAAAAACACAGTTCATCAAAGATATTATAACAATGCCAGGCATCAATGTTATCAGATTTATGCTTGTAAACAATTATTTATCTGGTGGTAAGTACAACAGGCTCTTTGTTGTGTTATTTGTAAAACATGTTTATCTGGCTAACAGCTTCAACTGAATCAACAATAATCCACAAACAGAGAATTAGTTATCTACTCTAATACTTCTTACTGAGTGCAATTGTTAAGCAACCTTAGGCAAATTTTTTTCTGATAGAGCATTCAAATTGGGCCCAGTTAATAGGGCTTTTTCGTACACTTATTAACTAAAGGACATGTTGCCCTTTGATCTATACATTTCAGCACCTACAAGGTTATTCTCAATGTTGAACCATCAGTTAACTACATCACATTCCAGTGGAACACTGAAAATACTAATGGTTTTAACAACTTTCCTCCATCTTCTTAAACTTCTACTGACGTCATATGGCTCAATAGCAATATTGGTTGTACATTATATATTATTCAAACCAACTTGGAATGGCATGTCAGAGTAAGTGAGAGGGCAGAGAGGGCACCTATAAACCTTGTCCACAAAATATTATATATAACAAGTACATAGGTGAAGAGGACTGTGGGGATCAGCTCCATGGCTATTACAATTGTAAAATCAAGTAACACAAGTTGTACAAATATATAGTCTTTTTTCTGTTCAATGTTACCATCATGAATACATACATTTTACACAAACACTATCACAACCAGCAACATTTAAAACATAATAGAGTTCTTTGTTCAGCTAGAAAAAGAGTTGATAGGTAACTATTGTAGTCAACTAAGATGTGGTGACAGTTGATGACCTATTCATCAATTATCTCTTCATCATTTCCTATGTAAATAAGGGACGACAACAACAAGTTGAAAATAGGTCAATACTCTTACCACAATGCAGTTCACCACACTCATGTTAATGGTTCCTGTCACTTCCTGGTATTATAGAGAGTGTGATGTTTGGATTTTTCATACTGGTGATGCTAAAGATTGCTTTCTAATTTGGCACACATTGGCCACAACAATCACGAGCAATTGTCACTATTGTATGAGCAGAAACAGAAAAACTTTAACGTATACATACTGCTTAGTAATACTCTATAGTTCAAAAACCTACGTTACTTCGAGTGTTTCTGGCTTTGAAAAGACATAACAATGCCTTCAGTAGTATGTATAGCAGCTTAGATTCAGCGATCCACTTGCTTTAGCTTGGTGTACGAAAAAGTGCTTTACACTCACGCTACTATATCTTTGTCGTAGTAATGTCTACAGCCAACTTCAAGATATAGATGTCTACTTCTCAAACTCATCTTCCTTCTGAACGAACCTTCTCTATACCAATCTGCCTAGTTCTTTCAGTAAAACTCACTCTTTGCAGGTCAACCTAAAAAGGTCATTTTCTAATTTTTCTTGAAATAAATTTCGCTGTCACGTCTATTTGCGCCATTTTGCGGTTTAATAGAATTTCACGTATAATCGGTTAATCAAGTGGAAGGGCAACAAAGACATTGCAAGGACGCTATCACCCAAAGCTGTCAATTTTAATAGAAAGATTCAAGATTCAATATCATGTCATCAACAGGGAGAGTAGTTGATGTTGATGAAGAGTAAATTTCTACATTTGTCGCAGCACTAAGGCAGCTTATGGAATTTTGTGATACACTTCTATGGGATATTCGAATGTTGCAACAACGTCTATGGGTTTGAAGTTAATCTTACCTTTCAGGACTGGATACAGTTCAACATAAGGATACCACTGGTCTCATAAAGGCCACTGTCTCCATTCCCTGTTACTGTTGTAAGTAAAAAGGTCTCTGGTCCTAAAACTTCACATTCACCTACATAAAACTATTATCCTCAAGGTACCAAATCAAATCAAGTTGTGTATAGAGAACGTATTCATAACATAGTTCTATCAGAGCTATTCTCCATCATATTTCTGTAGGAAAACTTTCCTACAAGTTGTAATTTAAAATAAGAACAGATAGAGAACAAAACTACTCAAGCCTACAAAAGGAAGTCTGGCCATTATTTGGAGAATCAGAAGGAGTTCTAGCCATTACCTGAGGTATCGTATGTTTATTCTCTACATTTAATGTAACTACTCATACTAAAGAAGGATGTCTGGCCTTTATCTGGGGAATCAAAGCTCATTCTTTACCTTGATCTCAACTACTCAAGATTAGAAAAGGAAGTCTGGCCATTTTCTATGGAATCAAAAGTTCATTTTCTACCTCAAACTCAACTACTCAACTCTAGAGAAAGCATTGTGGCCATTATCTGGGGAATCAAAGTTCATTCTTTACCTCTAACTCAATTACTCAACCCTAAAGAAAGAAGTATCTGCGGAATTAAAAGTTCATTTAGTACTTTCAAAATACTACTCAGCCCTAAAGAAGGAAGTCAGAAGTTCATTCTTTACCTCGAATACAACTACTCAACTCTAGAAGGAAGTCCGACCATTACCTGGGGAATAAAAATTCAATCTATACTTCTAATGCAACTACTCAACCCTAGAAGGAATTTTGAAAAAAATATTATCATGAATACCACTGCTGACAACACAGAGTAATAACATCTCTATATACATTAGTGAAATGATATTGAGTTATTTTACCTATCCTTTGTAATGTATCATTAGATGTAGCTGTATAGTCTATAGTCAATTGATCATAAATACTGACATATCTTTTATGTAGGACAAGAGAACTCCTCTTCACTGGGCTGCTTACCGGGGCTATTCTGAAACAGCTCATATACTTATTAAAGCTGGTGCATCACTGGATCCTATTGACAAAGTAAGTATTTCCATTAGTTAAATATGTTGTTATTATTATACATGACTGTATTTTGTGTGTAATGTTGTTATTAATACATGTAATTATGTAGATATTTGATTTTTAATCATTTCCTATAAGTTGTTATATGAACACTCCTAAAATAACTACACAGATGAAAATGAATATTGTAATAGCTAATATTAACACAAGATGACATAATGCCTACAAAAACTAAAGTGCCAATTTATTTTCTTAGAAGGTGATGCCTACTTTAATTACTTTACTAGTGAGTCAGCTGAATATTGGGAGAACTTTCACAGATTTTCTATCAATAGATCAAATTGATTTTGGTTGCAATAGATAGACAAGTAGTACATTAATTTGTTATAAACATTTGAAGGTTACTTCAAACAAGCTTTAATAGTTACAGTTAGACCAAATTTACAGTATAGGCTGTGTCACAGATTTTTAACATCAGGATATTCCTAATGATTATTGTTATCACATATTTGTCACATCTACCAACTAATGGATTTAATTGAAGTATGTTTGCTAGTGTCAGATATTATAAGGAAATCATTGCTTCAATGTGTAGTATAGTACTAATGTGTTTATAATTGTGTATCTACTTGTTGTTTTATTGTTTTATCATGTAAGTAATATTAACAAACTAAAAATAAAAAAAAACTCTATCAACTCTGATTATTAACTGTGCTTATAATATAATCATTATTACATCAGTTGTTTGTTTAGCTGAAGGCTCTTTACTCTAGTTATATAGGTCTTGGTAAAATCAAACAATTATAAAGAGTTATGTTGAGATACCTTTAGTGCTTTTTATGTCTCTAACAATCAGTGATATAGTAGACTATGTTATCATTATTGTATTATAGTGTGCTTTAATAATGCTATGAACTTAAACACTGGTTGCCTGCTGGTATTACAAAATTTGTAGTTGCTGACTTCAACTTGCTGATAATCACAGAGACAGTAGATAGCTTTGGGATGAAAAGATGCAAAAGCCTTCATTGAGAAGCAGATATGCCAAATTAAGTAAAAAGATAAAATAATACAGCATACCACTTGATATCTGTCTATTTGTCTATGTACATTCAACTACTACCTACTACTACAACATATGAATGCTAGTAATACCATATATAAGCTAAAATGATATTAGCTAACATATCTCACAATATAAACAACATGTCTATACAACCCTAGCGCTAACTATAATTATAGTCAGTGTCATCACTATGTTTATTACATGATATAAATTAAATTGTTTGATATTGTAAGTGATAGCATAGTGAATATACTAGGATACTGTTTATTACTTGTAGAAATATGCTCTAATATTTACATTGAGAGAATAATTAGACTTGTATAATAGAATCTTCAGTATGATTGATTCTTTACAAACTACTGCTTGTATTAATCCTAACATTTTATTTAACTGTACTGGCATCTTTCTTGTGATGATAATTGATTTCTCCTGCCCATGGTCAGCATAATCAATAGTAGACATCAGTTACAAAGTAATTCACTCAGTGTACTATCTTATGATATGTTATTTCATTACATAGGATGGTGACACCCCATTACATGACGCATGCTCTGAGGGTAAAATGGAATGCATCAAATTACTCTTATCAAATGGAGCTGATGCTACCATTAAGAACGATAAAGGTGAAACAGCTGCTGACAAAGTTCAACCTGATAACAATAACAGAGCCACTATATTACATTTGATTGAAGAAGCCAAAAAAGGTAATGTAGTTCATCACAATAGACATGTACTTATAGTGTAAGTGATACTAGTATATGAGTATGAGTATCTTATGATATTACTACCTCATCAATCCAGCTGATTAAATAGATCATAACTATGTTTGTACATACTTGTAATGTCATCTTTAGTATATTTTTAAAATTGTCTTATTTTGATGTTACATTATGATACATATATTAGTAACATATGTATAGTATTGATATAACAATGTCATTGATCTCTAAAGCTTGATAACAAACAAAGCATACTTGTAGATTATATACAAGATAGTAATGATGATGGTTTTTTATTAGAATACATTTTAAACTATTATATATTATTACAAATCACAGGTGTAGATAATATCATCTTATATCATCCTCAGCCCTTGATATAAGTAATATTATTATATGGTCATTTGGAATTAGAATTATAGCCAATCTCAATATAATTATCAGTATGTTAGCATGTAAGCTACCACATGTCAAAACTTATCCTCAAGCATTTTATACAAAATTGTACTCTCTGTGGCTTGGTTATGAGTAAGACAGCAGTGACAGTCACATGATATCTGATAAATATGAAGACTTGGAACTATAGTATGTACATGAACATCTAATTGCTCAGCAATGTGTTACATATTCTGGTTTGTACTCAAATAGTCATTAGTAGAATCTGTTTATTTATTGTCAATTATACAATGCAAAACATTTTTGTGATGTCTAGTGGTAATACTATCATATCAGTTCATCATTATAATAGCTTCATATGACAAGTAGTATACTTCAACACTAAGTTGTTTTGTTTCAATAAAAGGCGAAAATTTTTCATTATTAACTTTTGTTCTCTTTCTTTCATCTTCCTACAGATTATTCTAAGTTGCTTGACAAAGCTCTTGATGAAGGAAAAATTACAGCAAAATACTCAATGTTGGCAATGTCAGGAGCTCCAGGAACGGGGAAGTCATCTGTTATGAACCTTTTGCTAGATAAACCACCTCCAGAGAATCACGATAGTACTCCTGTGACTACTGCTCCTGAGATAAGAAAGGTAGAGACCACCAGTCTTATTACTGGATCTAGATCCACTTCATCCAACACCCATTTTTGGGGCAAAGTAGATCGATCATATTTCAAAGACATGCTTGCTAAGACAGTAAAAACTGGGCTCCAGTCTACTTCATCTGAATCCATTACACTTCATAATGATGAGAGTGAGTCATCATCTGATGATGATGGATCACAAGATTCTTCTTCATCAATGGATAAAACACAATCTAATGAAGTCACCTCAGTTCCTTCTCTCAAGTCACTTCCTCAACCTGTATCAAAAGTTGCTGATGAGATAGTGAAAGTCTTACCTATTGTAGATGAGTCACCTGAGCTTAATAACACACACTGGATACACTGTATTGACTCTGGTGGACAAGCAGCATTCCTGGACATAGCTCCGGCATTGCTACGTTATAATCCAGTCAATATACTTACACAAAAGCTAAATGAGAAGCTTGATGACCAACCTAAATTCTACTTTAGCTTCAAAGGTCAACAACTTGGCATACCAGTGGAGCGACAGATTACCAACTTACAACTACTTGAGTCTTCCTTCCGTTCGCTAGCATCCATAGATCAGCCTGACTTGCGCAAAATTCACGTTAAGTTTTCACATCCTAAGCCTTCCCTTCTTGTTCTTGGCACGTTTTTTGATAAAGTAATGGATTGCGTGGGCGAGTCTCTGGAGCAAAAGAATGTTCGTTTGTGGTCTACATTAAAGCAGTTTAGCGATGTGCGTGTGAATTATTGCGAAGCTGAAAAGCAAATAATATTCCCTGTTAACGCAACTGCCAGAGATGAGCATGAAAAGAAGATTGCAGATACTATTCGCAGAATTGTATGCAAATCTTACATCGAAGCAGAAATTCCAGCACGATGGTTCCTGTTTCAACTAGAGTTACAGGATCTTCAGAAAACTAGTGAGTCAATGGTTGTTAGTAAGAGTGAGTGCTTGAATATTGGGCTGGCACTGAAGATGAATGACAGAGACGTCGAGGCGGCGTTCATGTTCTATCACGATTTGACGATTTTCTTGTATTTTCCACATGTATTACCTAATGTAGTTTTTCTCCATCCACAGCCACTGTTCAATAAGCTGTCAGAATTAATTAGCATTTCTTTCACTGATGCTGTTGTCTGCTTAAAAGAAATGAACATTGATCTTCCATCGAATGCTCATCATCAACTGAAATGTGAAGGTACCTTTATGCGTGAGTTACTTGACTGCCTTTCAGATGGATTCACACCAGAATTCACAGCCGATGATTTCTTAAAGCTGATGGATGATAGATTTATCATTGCTCCTTTGCCTCAAAAGGGAAAGTTTTTTCTTCCTTCTGTGCTACCTACAACATCTCATTTAGAGAACATTAGAGGGCCTTTTCTGAAACAGCTCGATTCTTTTGTTTTGACATGGGATATGAAACCAATTCCACAAGGTCTCTTTCCCGCTTTGATAGTTAGTCTCCTCAAGCGGCATGCTTCACCTCAATTTGATCTACATCAACCATCACAATTGGATGAAATACCAGAGGAATCAATGCAGTTTCGTAATGCCATTCAGTTATCATGTATTGGTCCTGGTGGAAGTGTTTTACTAGTCGACTGGATTTATTGGTTGGAGATATATTACACTGGCCTCAGTATAAAATGTTCATCTCTAAAACAAGCTGTTCTTGAATGCATTGGAGATGTCATAATGAAATTCCAGTATAAACCAATTCTCTCTATACCTCAGGAACGTTTCCTATGCTCAATATGTCCACCTCCACCCAATCATCTTTGTCGTCCAAATGAAGATAAAGTAATTGTTACTTGTTGCAGAGATTCTCGCTTAACAGCAGACATTAACCCTTTACGACAGTTACCATGGATACAGGATGGATCTTCTGTCACCAGTGCAAAACCACTTGGTTAGTTATAATATAGTAATAAAGCATTACGGAAATGTTATTGATTATATATATATAATATAAATTTAAAATTATGAAACATATAGAGTACTATATTTAATGTTGAATTCCAAATATATATCATTGGTGTTAATTCATTGACTATATTTTTCAATTCATTTCATTAGTCAGTTGAGTGTATACTTGCTAAGCACATATTTAACTTATTAATTTTAAAGCTCAGCATTTGTATGACCAGAGCCATTTGTATCATTGTTATTGTATTTTACTGATACCATCTAGAAAGTGTTTCATATAGTATGATATAGTTATATAGCAAATTTCATATCAGAATTAAAGTTCATAGCTAATTGATGTCCTAGTTAATTACATTATAAAACAAAACACTACATGCTGATAAGTCATGGCATTCTATATACCTATACTATTCTAACATATACTTCTATTTCTAGATATATCTGATATACTGAAGAAAGAACCAAGTATCACTGATCTTCTTGGCCTGTTAACAGATATCAAGTATGAATGGAAGAAAATTGGTTGGGCCTTGGAAGTTGGACGTGGTGTCCTAGGAAGCTGTACTCACAACAATGAAGATGATGACAACAAACTCTCCACAGTGATAGAAAGTTGGGTCGACACTATGGTTACCGATGTGACCTGGGAAACTATTATTGCTGCAGTAGAAGGCCCTATTGTTAAACATAAATCCACTGCAGTGAAGATTCGTGATTTTCTAGCTAAGCCTGATGTGCATGCCAAATATCTTCGTAAAAAAGATTTTTCTCGACTTTAACTACTTTTATAAGTTTTTGCTATAGCCCTTTATCACCTTTAATTGTTCTTTTTTTTAATTAAAATTAATAATCGCTATTGACTTATATTATGACCATTTGAGGTCATACAATTTTTCTTTATAATTGTGTAATTTTAATTTCTTTGATTCCTTTGTTTAGTATGACTTCATACTTTTTGTTGAAGTGTGTAACTTAGGAGTTATCTTATTAGACACTATGTTGCAATTGTCCCTCATTCCAAATTCTTTGATTATTCCTTAGATTTAATTTTGGTTGACTTTGATTGTTTTTTGATTAAATAAACATTTTGAAAAGTCTAACACTCTATTAAGTGGGAGCATATTCCAGGCTTAGTACAATCTTATTTTAAAAGTATATGAATACTATATTCTAGTGTTATATGACTAGTACTGTTGTTCTAGGTTTATATCAAGCTTATTGGTCAGTATATATAAGAAATATGTTATATAAAGATTCATAAAGCTCAGGAATTGGAATAACCACTTTATTTTTTCTTTATACCAGGTTGCCTAAATACTTTATTACTAACTAAATTAACATTTCAACAAATTTTAAATAGGTGATGTGAAATTGTTTTATTATAGTAAGTCATCACTTTTTTTTAAGACACATCATCTTCCCATTCTCCTTGATCAGCTAATGTTCCATGCTCTGTACTTACATCATTATGATCAACACTCCTTATCATCCATTTCTTGTATCTCATAGGAATAGATTTACTATGTGGATTTCTAAGTTTACAGAGTGATCTATAGGCTGGTGGGTGTTGTACATAGACGTCTCTGATCTTTTATTCTTCTGACATTATCTCTGAAGTAAGATTAGCCCAAGCTCAACTTCTTTCCTTTCTTTCACCATTTTGCCTTTACTTTCATAGCTCTGTGTACAAAAGTATTCGTTACTTGTAGATAAATGACTACATACTTACACTTTGTTTTCTAGATCTCTTCTGTTTTTTCTTAATAAGAGTTGTCATGTGCTTGATCTTTTCCAAAAGATTTTTATGATACGTTATATAGCCCCTTTCACAAAAAGGAAAAATAATAAAATACTTCATATTGTTAAACAAACTTACTTCTAACCATGTCATCATTGAATTTGTCACTAACAATTGATTGTATAATTTACTCGACAATTATAGAATTGTGTTGCCTGTTGATTCTGTGAATGTATAAAAAGTTGTGAGAGATGAAATGAATACTTATGTCTCTGAAGGATTAAGCTGATTTTATTTATCAAACAAAGAATGGACACATCGTATCTTACTCTAAAAAAAAGAAAATTAAGATACAAATTATATTCACAAGTCTATACATAGTTTACACTTTATCATAATGAGGTGGATGTTAAAGGGTAACTGAAATGCGTATTTTGAAATTTTTGAAACTTGGTTATTCGTTAAATAATAATATGATAACATGTAAACCTTACTTGTTTTCTTGAAATGGAACTTTCTTTTGAAATAAAACAAAGTCAAACCTTGCTCAATCACAAGTCAGCCATCTTCTTCCTGTTTAAGCAGCAAAATCGGCAAAACGCATTATGACATCACAAGATGAACGATGAAGTTGAACTCAATTCAACACCTGGTAGGAAGTGTGAACTACTGGAAAATGCCTAAGAGATGCGTTGTTTTTGGTCGTGGTATTACTAACAAGGATGGAGTGAGTCTATTTTCATTCTCTAAAGATCCAGTACTCGATAAAAAATGGACTGAGCAAGTAAAGAGAAGCAAGGACAAGTGGTTAGGACCAACCAAGTACTACTCATTTTTGTGTAGTTGCCACTTTACTGAAGACTATTTCCAGCCTGATATAGTTGTTGCTGCTAGTCTAGGGTTATCTAAAAAACGAAACTAAAATTTGATGCTATCCCAACAGTCTTCAAGAGACCAGTTAATGAAAATCAAACTAAGGAGGCATCACATTTAAAGAAGTCTAAATCAACAAATAGACATGAACATTACAAAAGAAGAAAGAATTTGAAGGTATATATATAAGAGCTATCACTACTGGATTATAACTGTTTGAATTGATTTAGGTTGTGAAAATGCTAGTAGATGCATCAGATGAAGACTCCAATTAGGCTAATAATGAGAGTGAGTCCAGTATGGCTACAGATGAAGAATAGCTCAGCTAAGAGTGGGACATTCGAATTTACCTGAAGAACCTGGATATGAACCATGTTCATTTGTATCAGATCTTCTACCAGGCATGTTTTAAAGTGTATACTTCTACAGATTTTGTTCACATTGTACTTCCATTGCAATAGTACTATCAAGCAGTAAGGAAAAGCAAAAAATGAAATTGAAATGTATGTAATTTCAGTTATGTTAAAGCTGTCATGACATGTTAATGTTAGGCTGTCAGACAACTAATGTCAATCTACTGAAACATAAACAATGTCTATGTACTCTTATATATTTGTACATTGTAACCTTTTAATTGATGATAAGAAAAGTACTGAATCAGAATCACTCAATACACTTATAAATTTAAAATCAGATGAATCATTATATCATTTATCAATTGAAGAGTAAGTATAATATAAATGCTTGTATGTAAAGTGTCCAGTATAATGGCATGATCTTTGTAGACAAATAACACTCACCCATTAATAGCTAATGGTAAAGTTGCAGACCCATATTCTTGTCGGTATTGGTAATATGCAGTTTGTAATGTCAACACATTCAAGCAAACAGCATGCAATCCTGGATGGCCAGTAATATATAGGAGTGCAGGTATCTCAGCTTCTTCCATTTTCTCATTCATTTTCATAATTTCCTGAGAGCAAATGCACTCCTTTGAAATACTCATGATTACGCAGTGGCTACATGCACACCTATAATCAACATATATATATATATATATATATATATATATATATATATATATATATATATATATATATATATATATATATACATATATATATATATATATATATATATTACAAACGTTATTCCTCATCTATTTTCATACCAATTAAAGTCTCTCTAAGGACAGTTCCGAGTCTCTTCACTACTACTACTATTACTGGATGCTTGGCTATCACTTGGTTCATATAAATAACGTAAAACAATACCAGCAAAAGTATCTTCATCTTAAATATTGTTCAGATCCACTAGTTTCTTTATTAACGAGCACATCCATCTCTATAACAGGTGTGAAAGTATCGATTTGCATATGTTCAACCGTTCATCGTTCATCTTGTGATGTCATAATACGTTTTGCTGATTTTGCTGCTTAAACAGGAAGAAGATGGCTGACTTGTGATCGCGCAAGGTTTGACTTTGTTTTATTTCAAAATAAAGTTCCATTTCAAGAAAACGAGTATAGTTTACATGTTATCATATTATTATTTAGCGAATAACCAAGTTTCAAAAATTTCAAAATACGCATTTCAGTTACCCTTTAACCTGCAAACGAATCCTTGGTTTAATATCTTGAGTAGACGCAGAACTTGAACTTGTAACAGATGTACTTGATTTCATTTCATCTTCCAGTGACATTTGCTGCTGCTCAAGGGTGTCTATTCTTTCGTAAATATTTCCAAGTTTGATACAAATTTCTTTAAACTGATTTTCCATGCTAGATTGAAAACTTTGAAGAATATTTATAACTATGCTGTTGTCAGTGATCTACTGATGGGATGAGGTAGATAACTAGTCAGGTGAATCAAGAGTTATGTTGGGTAACGTTTGAGCAGGTTGCCAATAATATCTGTACAATAAAGGAAAGACAAGTAAAATTTACATATATAAACGATAGTCATAATTCAAAATCTACATTAAGATCTTGGTTTACTAACCACATCCTTAAGAACATTGTGAATTGAGCATTTTGTATACTGAGATCACAACGCTACACTACAAACATAACAATAGAACATTAATTAATAATAATGTATTGTTGAAGCTGTTTAATCTAACTAGCATTTACATTCATCATAAGTGACCTGAAGCGCATAATGACAAAAAAATCGATGTTAATGTTCACAAAATAATTCACTTTGGGTTTCATTATGAAATTATTCAAAACCTGACAAGACAACTACAAACATTGCATTCTCTACCAATGTCAACATCAAAGTTCATAGAGAATGGATGAGACACCACATTATATAGAGACATGGCAAAACAGAAATATTGCAAATGTACTATACTGAAGAAGGCAAAAACACATCATTCTTTTTATGGGTGACACATGCTCAGTTAAACTAATTTTGTGTCCTACTGACTTCCTTTCAGTTATATCATACTTGTAAAAACTACAGGCTTTAGCAATAATGGTAATTGTAACGACCTTTTTCAGTCTTTTAATGTCATTTAAAAACAGGTAATAAAAACTCCTTTTTATTATAAATAGTATAATGGTGAACATCTAGATCTATCTGATATTGAATGTGTAAATATTATAATTTCAGTAGCATTGTAAAGCTGATCATCATTAGTTAAATAGATGTTGGAGAATTAGTTGAAATATTAGAAAGTGCAAATATTATCATTGTACATGGACAAAGAATAATATTTTGACTGTAAAACAATCTTAAGATTATGTTGAAGTGAGTTGGTGTGATGGACTGGATTTTTAGCAATTACAAGAATGAAAAATTAGGATGGCATTAATTCCTCCACAATTTATTTACCTTGTTGAGATCAAAAAAGCTTTACAAACAATAATAATTAATATGTAGCAGGAAAAAAATATATATAACATGAAAATTGGTTGACTCTATGAATGGATGTGTGCATAGTTGTTGAGTTATTTCATCTTTTACTTAATTGTATATAATGAATCTCACTTCATTCATATATAACTTATACATCATGTATAAGTGTAACATGAACCATCATGAAATATATTTATAATTGATTCATACTCATTTAAATCAATAAATTCCTTCACAATTTATTTACCTTATCCGTTTATTCATCAATGAAATCATCCATTATGTAAACATATGATCATACAACAATCATTGAACATCTCTATCATCCATTATTCAACTGATCCTTTTACATTTACTAGTTAAATTGTTAGACAACTCAATGTGTCTTTTCAGCTCTTTCTGTGGTTCTCTTTAAACAGCATATCATGTCACATTTTAACTTTCATGATCATCATTTAGTAGAGATTAAAAAAGCAATTTGTTTGGTCATGTTTAAGTAGTTTTACATCTCTACTTTACTAGATACTCTATTCTGACTATCCTGTGAAGTGTTTTTCTATCAAACATATCACATTTGAAGCAAATAATAGATAAAGTATAGTTAATAAATTAATATCAGTGCAAGCTGATCCTCTTGATACACATTCAGTTCAAACATTAGTGAAGGATCAATGATATTATGTTTATTAATGAAACAAGAGTATAATTCTAAGAAAATTGTTAATAATTACTTGATGCACTTTAGTGCTTTGCATGACTATGGGAAATGGAAAACTTCATAGAATATCTGGCAGCACAAAACACAGTAAGCAAGTTATTTGACTATATAACGTGATTAGTCAGACAGGTGTTTATAGTTTAAAGCTCTTAAATTTAGTAGTTGTGTTGTGGTGGTCAAGGTGTTGCACAGCAATGCAATATGCTATAACAAGCAATGTTAGATAAATACACATGAGCAATAATAACATTGCATGTTTTTTAGTTCCAAACAGCTGTGAAGTACCACTAGATAAAACTTAGTTGCTCTGTCAATACTGAATCTGACGTCGTAATATTACATGTTGGCCATGAATGGCAGTCTGATATTTCTGTGTAAAAGAACTTTTAAAACTAGATACATGCATTGAGAACATATTGATACAGACAATGTCTTTAGAATATTTTGATACTTTCTCTCATTAAAACTTATCTACTTGTTTTGTTTCAAGTAAAGCTCAATATGTAAAAGTAAGACTGGAATAATCAAATTATTGATAATAATAATGTAATAAGTAAAGAGAACAATGTCAATAATATGACAAGATGGATGAATGAAAATGGTAAGGTTGTGACAACTGTATATATCAACAAAATTATTAAATGTGTTTAACGTTTAGAGTACATTGATTACAAACAGTGCTATGACAATTCTAAACAGGAATATGAAAGAAAAAAAAGTTTGATGTTATGTACAACAAAATTAATGGTTTTCTTTAGTTCCAATTTGTCATTATGTCCCATAGTTATATATATTTATTTTGACTAAGCTATAGTCTTCCAAGCTCTCTTGTAGACTTCAATGTGTCTCTTAATTTTCTATATGTTCTGCTATATACAGTATACCATATATAGAGCTGCTGGGTGGATCATCATTTCGAGTTTGCAGACATTGTTTGGCAACAGATTCTGATATCCAGAGTAAGGTTATTGACATTCTCTTTCAATGACTTGTAACTCTACTCATACAGTTTATGAAAAGTACGTTGTACTACGAACACAGGCATCCTATTCTCACCATTGTGTTTCATTGAGACAGCTCCTGAGTTAGATGAACATTACTCAACTGTGTATGGAATTAACTATCGTTCACCTTTGGACTCACTCTCCAATTTTAAAGTTACTGAAGGAGCTATGATACCTGACATAATGCATGATATCTTAGAGGGTGTATTACCTTTAGAAATGAAAAATATGTTCAAGGTATTAATTATTGGCTGTATTTGTGATGACTACATCTGTAGGTGTTAATTCACGACAAGAACTATTTCCCTTTGTGTCTGATTAATGACAGAATCAAAAGCTTGAGTTTACAGTATACTGATGACAACATACCTACTCCACCTTGAGCCATCGTGTCTTATAGATAGATCCTTCAAGCAAAATTGTCAGTGGTACATTTTGTGTTGTTGTCATTAAAATAACATATTAGCATCACAGATGTGGACTCTAGCTCTTTTTTTGCCTCTTGTCATTGGCAGTGAAGTTCCTGAAGGTACAGTTTTGCTAGTTTTCTACTATCATGATTAATACTTGGATATAGATGATAAATACAGGAAGAATTTCTTAAACCTTTTGGCAATTATGGACATTCTCTTTGCTCCAATATTTGATATATCTGACTGTGGCTACTTAGAAACTCTCATTAGTGATCACCACAAAACCTTAAGCATTTATACCCTCATGTTCGGATAACATTGAAACTTCACTACATGATTCATATGCCACGTCTAATGGTAGAGTAAGTACACACATGATATTCAAATGATGATAGTGATTCCAGATATGGTCCACTTGTACATCACTGGACAATGAGATTTGAAGCTAACTATTGGTATTTTAAGCAACTTTCCCACATCATTGGTAACTTCATTAATATTACCTACTCCCTTGCTCTGCGTCAACTCCACCAATGTTATATTAGTCAAAATGTAGAGCGCTTGCAAGGTGAAGATATTGGTCCTGGTAAGTGCATGTTCTAGTGGGATTTGTGATATAATATTCTTGCATAGGTACAGGTAACATCCTTCCTGCATATCCTATGTGGAAAGTAAACATGCAGCCACCTTTTGTGGGAGAGAATCATTTCAGGAGATCCAAATTTTCTATCAACACATGTATTTCATTTAAGCATAGAACTAATTGGGTTAAGCAGAGTGGTATCAAGTTTAAAGAAAGTGCATGTATCGTTCTTGGTGCAGACTGTGATGAATTAACATTTGGGCAAATATCTGATGTGTACATTGTATCAAATGAAGTACTATTACAAGTACATCTTCTTCAGACTTTATTTTTTTAGTGAACACAGACATGCATTTGTAGTCCAGAAAACTAAACAAATGTACTTTGTTTGGTCTACTGACATACAAGATTTTTGTGTTTATGCAGTTTATTAGTTAATGAATATAGTCCATGGACTATATTCATTAACTAATTCTGACACATATGAAACTTCTTTTTATACTGTGCTTAAATATAATATACTTTAGTTGTTATTATTATACATTTTTAAAGACAATTCTCAACATCTAGCTGTAAGACAATGAACAGTAAATTACATAGCACTTTACTGATTGATAAAGTAGTGCTGTAATAGATTACCAGGTGCTGACGTAACACCAAAGTGCTACAGTAGCATACAGGTGCTAGTATAAGACCATACAGTTTGACACCATTGTGTTGTGTTAGCACCTCCAATTTTACAGTGTGTGAAATAGGTAGAAGGGCATTAGTTCAATGTACTGATATTATTGTTGAGTCAATTAAATATTGATCCTATTGTCCTAGCCAGGAAACTGTACTCAAAAGAAGTTATTTCTGAGAATATTTACAAAAAGGTTAAGGACAAGGAAACAAGAGACACAAGTTCTGATCATCTTGATAAGATTCTTGATGATCTAAAGGATCATGTCAAATACAATGCTAGCACCTTCACAACTTTTCTATATATTTAAGTGATGATAGTTTAAATTGACAGGACTTAGTTGACAAAAAATAAAGGTATGATATATTATATTTTAATGCTTATGAACTTTATTAATTACTTGCACTTTTAGAAGTGGCTAAATCAATTACTTAATTAAATTATTTAATTAAATTCTTAGAAATGTAATTATTTTATGATTGCATACATGTAATATACCTATTTTAAACAGATCTCATATGTTATTCTTTCTCTGTTGTATGTTAATCCTGTGCTGTTTGTAAATGATTGAGTGCTCATCAATATTTACTATTAAAATACCATCTATTTATCTATTTTATTTTATCTAGTTAATTGGAGCCCCACCCAATTTAATTGCAAAGCAGGGAACCTCTTTGGCAGCAAGGGGTAATTTTCAACAATATACACTTTGGTTTCTATCGAACTCTAGTTCCAATGACACACTTTCTCAGTATAAGTGATCCAGATACATTACATCAGATGATGGAGGACATTGATATCAACTACAGTGATGATGATTTTGAAGGTACTGGTTATGTGATGATGACAATTGTTTTTGATAAAAACGATAGTACTACTTTTATTACATGTAACAGTTACTGCTACTATGTCTGCTGTTTCTACCCTAAACTTCAACTTCTACTGCTACTTCTCCATTTCAAGTAAAACCAGGACAACAACTCATGAGCAGACCTGTTGATTATTTCAATCAACTATGGATAAACACAATAAGTAATGAAATATTACATGAAAGCAAACCTTTATAGTCAGCATTATCTCAACTCTCCTGATGAACATCTACAGCACCTTCCTATACCTTCAGTGCATAATTTTACTTAACGTCAATTCATCCTAGGAGAGATCTATAATTTTATAACATTAATAATCATTATAGCTGTCGTCAATACACCATCTATACAAATTTATTGGTGCACAAATTGGCCACTTATCCATGACAGCTTTCACAAAGTCATGCCTATCTCAACACAGATTTTTTCCTTTTTTTAATTTCTTCATCTCTCATACAATGATAACTATACTTCCTTTGTACAAGTTGGATAAGATTACTTATTAAAAATTCAACCAATCACTGCTCACCTGATTAGTCAGTTCTACTCATCATATATACTGTTTGAACCAAGACTGTAGAAAAGGAGGGGATATCAGTTCTATGGTTGACTATCTTTTCTTAGTACCTCCCCAAAAAACCATACAAATGAGGGATGAAGGCTTGGGTACTTACTGATACAAAAAGTGGCTACACAACAATACAATTGAACAATATTAAATTAACATACCTACATATATGATATTACAGTTGATGAAGTAACTTACTAGGTTATAGGTCAATAACACAGTTGTACTTAATGTTTGTCTACTGAGTCATAGTTTGTCATTTATATCACTGCTATTGAGAAACTATTCAAATATAATGACTCAGTAACATATCTAAAGACTCACCTGACTGAATTAGTAATACAGTCAAATGAGTCCTTAACATATTAATATTTGTCTTCTCCAGATGCATGGTTAAAACAACCCAGCATCAAAACGGATGTCGCCCACACACTAATTAGTGGGCGTGTTAAAGAGTTGCCATGAACAACCGCCAAACATACGCAGTTGAAAACTGAAGACAAGAACAGGTTAGCATATTACTTTGATATTCTATTCTACTACTAAAGCGTTGAATATTATTAGTATGGAATGATACCATATAGTGTACAGTACATACATAGTGTGAGTGTATATCTATTACATATAGCAGTAGTTAGTAGACAGACAGTATATTCTATCTTACTATGCTTAGGTTACAGTTGATTTAGTTAGTGGAGTTTCCTCATTCCAATGTAGTATATACTATTACTATCTACGTCACCTACTTCCTATATTATCTATAGACACCTGACATAGGAACAGTGACCAACTAAGAACCTACACGTTTCAAAATGTCTCAGTATAGTCTAGTAAGTCTATGATCTTTCTATTACTATGTCATTATCTCTATATATCACTGTGATACTAACTAAACTCACATATCAGTGTTATTGTATAGACAGAATATCTTTCTAAAAGATGGTCTTTTAGTTATAAGTGCTGATCTGTATACTCACTATACTACACTACATGATACATATTGTCTTTATAATAGAATAGACAATTGTTTTTGGCAGCTAGTAATGGAAACATTGAAGTAGTCAAATCTACTATTGAACAAGGTGCTGATGTAAACTATCATTATCCATACTATGTAAGTTACTAGCTCTCAATATATAAGTATATATATCAACACTAGTCTATTTTTCATATACATTGTGTTTTTATAAATTAGTCTAAGATTCAATAATTATCACATCACTACACACTATATCATCATTATAGTATGATGTTGGTTGAGCTATAATATATGGGATGGTCTACATTTAATATCACAAATTCTTGTGTGATTTTAATCAATAGTGTAGGAGTTTGTTTCCTTTTCTAAGTCATCTCCTAATAATAATTAAGTGTTAATATTACTGACATGATGTGTACATTTATTGATCTAATAACAATGATACTGAATAATTCTAACAGAGCCAGTCCATATCTATCATATAACACATCTTTTGAAGACATCATTTATATGAATTTACTTTTATTGTGGCATTTGTAAAATGAATTTTCTGGATTTATTTTAAGATTTTATTTCACGCACACATTTATTCACTCACTGCCTCATATATTTACAGTCTACCAGAATGCTGATAAAGCTCTGATAAATATAGTTTGTTAAATACTAAAAACGGAAGTATTGATTATGATTATACCAACAAGTTGTTTGGATAGCTAACTATGATCTATTTTTATTGAATAGCCTTATTTTTTGTATTCCAGCATTTTATTTGAGAAACAAAGCATTATAATTTTATGTTTTATACTCTCATGAACATTATAGTCAGCAAAGTCACTAACATAACAGACTTGTGTAAAACATTTTGTGAATTAATTTAACAATTGTATTAAATTCAATTAATGAACTGAAAATTTTACATTTCAGATATTTATTAAAATATTGTATCAAAATGTTCTATGGTCTATAATTAATAATAGAGTGTGTAAAGTGAAGTCATATGTGTTCCACATCATGTTAGGTTTATACCTTAATTAAGTCTACTATTAATTGTATCTACTAATTTAGTAAATTTATTACTAGAAAAATAATATCAGCCATTTTTAGACATCCATAATTCAATATAGTAAATGTGTTACACTGCAATTTTAAACGTTTACATATTATTATAGTAGTCACTAAAATTAGCATACACAATAATTGTAGCATTAGAGAGATTGTGGTAACATATATGAAATGGTGAGTTTGATAAAATGTTCTTCATTTGCCAAAATGTTTCACTCCAGCTTTGGAAAATTAATTTTGCCAAAGTTTATTTTGATATTTATATGATTTCTCCCCCAAATTACCTGCTACAGGTGTTGTTTGTTCACACTTTTCATGATAACAATATTCATAACCTGCTAATTATTATTAATAATAATATTATGACAATGAATAAGATTAAATTTGTAATTTTAGTAGTGAGAGTGACCTTTTATATTTTGAGATTAAACCAGTATATTTTATATTTTATGATCACTAGCAAAACATGTAAAGTTAACATATTCACAAACTAAGTACTGTAGTTTCGGAAAGTTTCATTGTAACAAAAGTTTAAACATTATACAGTGTATGAAAAATAAACACACTTATATTATTACAAAATGAATAAAATCCACTAAAGTGGTTAACCTCGCTGCGGTGCCCAGTGTAACTCTATACTGCAGAGTGCATGTAACATGTACATTTAAGATTGGACAAGGTGTGGTCAAAATATTGATGGAATCACGTGATGCACATTACAAACTGTTGTTTGATGACTCAGGATTTCTGAAAAAAGCTTTGTCGTTTACTGAGTACTTTGCACTCTGATTGACATGTCTGTGAAGCTGTAACTGAGTAAGTAATAGTACCATTCAATTGCCAAGGAAGTGCTAGATTTGTGATGAATGTTTCTCTGAGCCTTAACATGACCCTTTAAAATCTTTCAATATTTCATATACAAAATTTATTATAACTTCAAAATGAAGCATTGTTTGGAAACGTCCCGTAATACATATATAAATCTATATATTATCTATTAGTAGCTGTTTTTTCAGTGCTTTGAGATGTTTTCTGAATGCGTTACTTCGCTCCAAGTCCACAAAACACTTTTCAGAACTTTCTAACGATTGCTTCGACCAACAGCCTTATGTCTTGCTAATCCGTATTCTTCTAAGATTCTCTACAGCAAACTAAAAAATCTCCATGTTATTTTTTTTACTTTTCGAGAATTGACACTTGACCTCTGCAGCCTGAAAATTCTTTTGCGAGTTTTAAGCTTCTGTTTTTCTTGACGATGTTCTTGATACTACTGTTGTAAAGTCCACATGTTTTTTATTTGTTGCTAAATGTTAGTAGCTGCTAACGCTTCAGTTGCCAAGTTGTAGCAGTTCAAAAAAAACAACCCTTGTACAGACACACACACATACTGACAGACTACAGTACCCTCGGTATATGCCCACGCACATCGAGGTTAAATATTTACTGTAAGTATATTTACAGTATGTAATACACATGTTACATCATAATGTTGACAGTGTTGAAAATGTAGATAGCTGAGGTCGCTTTTTAAGATATCTGTAACCTACAGATGGACTTCCACATCCAAAAGGTTCTCTATTATCCTCCATACAGCCACAGACAATTGCTTAATAAATTTTCATACATTTTGTGTTAAATAATGTTACAAGTCTCTTAGTTAGAGAGGTATTAGTTGATAAACAATATAATGGACTTTATTTTTGCCTAGACAATCAATACTAAAGATCACAACAAAATAAGTAATTTACATAATACAACAATGAATTGAATATTATATCAATATGTCTTAGTAACAACTAAAGAGTCATCAGCTATTAGACAACTAAATGGCCATCGTTGTTTAGATCTTCTAAGTAGAGATCTGATCAGTAGACACATCATAGAGTCCTAGATATAGTATGAAAATAGTTTCATTTACTTTTAAACATAGTGACAGAGAGTATAATCTTCATTGATAGTTCAGTAATCGGAATGTAATGCTATTAATCCCAAAATTATAGCCACTATTATCAGACAGTTTTTACAGTGACATGTTCTGTCAAGTAATGTAACTAATCTTGTAAGTTGATTATAAGATATGTAATGTGAAATATACATTTGTAATAACACTAACTAATTATTTATTACCTGAGTATGAGTAATATAGTTTATTAACAACAACTAATATTTCATTGATATACTAATACTACTGATACTATTGTAATATTGTATGTAGTTTTTAAAATAAATTTTACTTATTAAATAGGTTGTGACAATATTTTCTTTCTTAAAAGTATCATTTGTTAATAATAAACATTCTCATCTACTCTTATATAGGGACAGTATACACCACTGATGATAGCATCTCAAAATGGACGCGTTAAAGTTGTGTCATTCCTTTTGCAAAACCATGCAAATCCTAATTCCACTAATTATGTGAGTGTTTGTATATAATAACAATACTGTTGTAATGTATATATGTATACATTGTACATGTACATGTATATGTATACATGTGAACTGTATAAATGTAATATGTCATGTAATAATATTTATATTTTTGAATGATATTCTAACATTTAGTGACACTATTACGTCTCTATGAGCAAATAAGATATTTTATATGATGTATTATGTCATGTGACTTGTACAAAAATTCTGTACACATACTGTATTGGACGATTGGTTCCTAGTCTGTTTTCTTTGTTGTCTTTTTTATTGTTTATATTGAATTAGTGTGTCCTTGTTACTGTTCATTGTTACTATGGTGTCAGTTGTTATATATACTTTAGTATATAAGCTCTTCAGTCATATTTTCATTGGTTTTTGATTATTGAAATGATTTGTAAGAATTATCATTGTTCCTTTTATATTTATTTGATCCTTATCACAATACTTCATTGATGACAAGGCAAAGTCATTACTATGATCACGTTTGGGAGGATTTCTACCTTCAATCCTTTGTAAAAAAAAGGTGATTTCTCGTTATTTCCTGTGGTGCAACACATACAAGGTCATCCATAACCTGGCAGCTCCAGACTATCCTATAGCTTTGTCTTACAAAGATATCATTACTTGAATAGAACTATTACCTAAGGCAGTTAATTATAATTAAATAGATTCAAGTTTATTATGCAGGTTCATCAAAAGGAAGAGACATTGACAAGGAGTAAATTTCTACATTTGTCACAGCACTAAGTCAGGTTATTGAATTGTGACTTTATAGAGACACTGAATGAGATATTAAAAAGATCGTTTCATTCTATGGGATAAAGCATATTCTAACGCAAAAACGTCTATTGACTGACTTTACAAAGAACACTGGACATAGCTCTATAGCTCAAACTATGTAGTCTGAAAGAGACAACAGTTTATAAACATCTCTTCAAGTAGGGTACTTTGGATATTTAATTAATGAAAAGGGTTCCAACCTACCTCAGAGAAAGTATGAGGCATTATGGAAGGTCCCACCCCAAGGAATAGAAAAACCTTTTTTTAGGACTCTTGAATTATTACTCAAGTTTCTTCCAAATTTATAATCCAAACTAAATCATTGTCTTCTGTTACAGAAAAATTATCCATGGCAGTAGGGATCTCAGAAAGCTTAATCATTTCACTAAGCTAAAAAATTACTCACCTCACCTTGGCTCTATAGTTGATATTAAATCAAGGAACAATTGTTTTGTCATGTGATGTTCCATCCCAAGGTCTAGAGGTAGTTCTCTCTCATTTCTCTGATGGTTCAGATGAAATGATTGGTCTCACATCTCACACACTTGCATTAACTGAAAAAACATTCTTAGTTGGACAAAGACTACGGATTTTTTTGGAATTAAATGATTGCAACAATAGTTCTATGAGACTATGACCAACCATTGACATTGTTCACTGATCAAAAACTCAAACCAAACCAGTTCCCAATATGACCTTTGCATGACTGTAACCTACCTTTGCATGACTGTAACTTACCAGGTGACACAATATTTTTATTTGACCATTTTGAAACCTTGCCTATCATCCCTAGTCATATTAAATAGTATCCTATTATATTTCTCATGGTTGTCTCTCTCAGGTGTAAACAAAGACCTAGTATAACTATATATTCTTATGGCTCTATCCTATTATCTTTCCTAAAGTTCATAATTACCTCATGAATGAGTTTCATAATTCCCTAATTAATCAGTTACATAATACACACCCTCATATGTCCAAAGTAAGCTTATATGTTTTGTATCATTGTCTCTCCTAAAGCTCATAATTTCCTCATAAATGAGTTTGATATTTCATTGAGTTTCATATTTTCTTAATTCCCACATTAATGACTTACAACATACACAACCTGGTATGTCCAAAATTAAGCTTGTAATTATATTTTGTGGAAAAAAATGCACTCAGATTGTAAGAAAAGGTTAAGACAAGGATCTTAAGGTAAACGTTGCTTATAAATATCTCCTCAAGTTGAATACTTTGGATATTTAATTGATTAAAAAGGGTTCTACTGTACCCTAGAGAAAGTATGAGCCAATATGGAAGGTCCCATCCCAAAGAACTGAAATCCTTTTTAGGACTCAAAATTTATCATCCAATCTAAATCCCTTGTCTTCTGTTACAGAAAAATCATCATTTGTAGTAGGTATCCTAGAAGGTTAATCATTTCATTGAAATAAAGAATAACTGACCTTGCCTTGTCTCTATAGCTGATATTGATCCAAAGAAAAATTGTTCTTTCATGTGATGTTCCTTCTCAAAATAGTCAATTGGTTTCGCATCTTGCACCCTAGCTGTGACTGAATAAACATTCTCAGTTAGACAAAGAAAATAGATTGTCTTTGGAGCTAAATGATTCCATCAATATCTCTATGACCAACCATTCACATTGTCGACTGATCAAAAAAGAAATCATTCTTCTGTTAAATGAAACCAAAGCAGTTTCCAATATGACCTCTGTATGTCTTCAATGATGTATTGTGATGTATTAAGTTGTCTGTCCACTGTAATTTTACCATGTGATACAATATTATTATTCAATCATTTGAAACCTTTCCTGTCACCCCTAGTCGTATTAAATTATATACTATTATGTTTCTCATGGCATACACAAGAACCTAGTACCATTACATGTGCTTAAAAGGATGGCTACTTCCTCTGACATTTCATGTTGTTTCTCCAAAAGCTCATAATTACTTGATGAATGATTTTCATAATTCCCTAATTAATGATTTACATTATGCACACCCTGTTGCATTCAAAATAATGCTTGTATGCTTCATATGATTGTCTATTCTAAAGCTCATAATTCCTTCATGAATGAGTTATATATATCCTAATCCATCCATTTATCAAAATAGGGCATTATATAGAAAGTGATCTCTAATATTAAAATATAATATATTATACATATATTATACTTTATATTGCTATCTTGAGAGTATAATATATTATTTGTTTATGTTTTCTACACAAAAAGTCTTACCACATTAGTCCCAGCTTACTCCTTGATTACTTTGAGAATATATTTATTTCTTGAAAGTATTAATTTATTAATAAAATAGAAGATAGAGCACACATATGAGAGGTATCTGAAGCTATAAAAGTTATGAAGTTTTCATTTATCTACTGTTCTAATTACAAAACATGAAAATATTAATTTATCCACAATATCATCTCTCATCAAGTACAAGCAAGCATGTGTTGTAAAAAATTGTTTCTTGTACACATTGTGGACTTTTTTCTCTAAACTAAGCTTCCACTAACATAACATTGTTTTGATAAATTTTATTATTATTATTATCAACAAGAATAATTAATAACAAACAAAATTTAACAATCTACAACTTTTTATAATTTATGTTAATTATATGATATTACAAATTCTTAAATATGTATTGGAATGTAATATCATCTATGACTTTAAAAGTATGAATTTTTTAATGAGTTACCTTTGTATAGTGTTAGAATTATGAAAACAAGTTATTCAATGTATTTATTTATAATATAATGTCAATACATTAAGCAAGTACTAGTCGGTTCTTTGTTACTGATAGCAAATCCTGTTTGTTAGTGTGTTCTAACTGTTTGTATGTTATATATTTATTTATTATTCACAATTGATATGATTTAGTATTAATCTTGTGATATTAAGAGGTTGTAGTAAATAGCAATCTTAAACTAATCAGTAATATTGTAAAACAACTAAGTACTGACTGTTGATGGTTTAGATTAGTCTGTTATACTAGTAAACTTATAATTAACAACAAACTTGTATTGGATGAGCTCCGTTTTTAGTTCAGAGTCTTATTAAATGATCACAAAGGCTCTAAGACTCATACAAACATTTTCTTCCTTAGAAAAGACTGTATAGCAAAACAACTAAATTATGGTTCAGTACTACATTGTCTTCATGAGCTTCCAGTATAGATCACAAGACTGGATCATTGCATGTCATATAGATCACTTGTCCTATGATTGCATATTCTATTTGAAATGCCTTAGCCTGTGCAGACAAGTCTGATATAACATACGTGACTATACTTAAACTGTTACTTGTCACTTTTCTTGCATTAAATTTAAATATGCATTTTTGCTTACATAGTGTTATGTGCAATAAAACAGATTTAATATAGAATGAATGTAACAAAATGATGTCAATACTCATATTATTAGATAGTGTAGGTTACCTGATATGTATATTGATAATAATTAGTTTTCCTTTTCATTTAACACCTGATATTGTGTATACTTAATTCCTATCAAATTTACCTATTATACAGCTAATGTATTATACTAGTTATAACTTGTTAATAATGTAAATTTTATGGAGCATGTACTTAGCAAATCACTTACTGTCATGTATTGTATTATGAGACTGTATTGTAAATCTATAGGTAAAAGATATGTCATATAATATGACAAACATTTTAATTTCTAAAAATATCATAGCTAGTTATCATGAATACTACTGCTGATATCACATAAAATATCAACCTCTCTATACACATTTCCTTAAAAACATTGAATTATTTTATATATCCTTTATAATGTAGCTATATATTATAAAGTGAACTGATCATAAATAATGAATCTACTTTATGTAGGACAATGATACTCCCCTTCATTGGGCTGCTTACAGTGGCCACAATGATGTAGCTCTTGTGCTAATAAAGTCTGGCTCATCACTGGATGCGACTAACAATGTAAGTGTCTTCATTATTAAACATATTGTCATTCTTATACAGAACTGTATTTTGTATGTAATGTTGTTATTAATTCATGTAATTATGTAGTTATTTGTGGTTTTGTCACCTCATATAACTTTATACACTGATTACACAAGACTTAAAATTAAAATCATTCTATCAATACACGAGGTGCTCTAATTATTGAGCAAGTGCAAAACAAAAACTCACACATTATATGTGACATCCTTTCCACTTAAGCCAATACATAAAATAGAATACACTGCAACATTATTAAGAACAGTTCAGGATGATTACAAACTTGTTGAGCATAACAATGATCACTGGAGTTCTCTATGGTACCATAGACATCAATCAATTCCATGAAAAAACAGTATTCATGATGATTATAAACTCATTGAGAATAACTATGGGCACTGGAGATTTTATACAGTATCAACTGATTCCAATAAAAACAGTATTGTCAATAGTAGTATGAATAGTTTTTTTATCATCAGAGGCATCACTAGGTTGTTCTATACCAGGATGATAATAATCAGAATTCCTTCTATAACAAACAATTGATGTAGGTGTCTCTTCCATACCTGACCATTAGCCATTTTAACCAGAAATTTCACACCTTCACTTTTCTTCATAACAATAGTTACAATACCTTCAACCCAATTCAGGTCAATATTTACAATAGTTACACACCTTCACCAACTGTCAAATAACTATGGTTAGATTCTGTGGTCATGATAAGATTTCTTAGCAGCTTGACTATAGCAAACATGATTAAACTCTTTATTTGAAGAAGGTTCCATACAGAGACCCACCCAATTTAAATGCAAACACGGAAGCCTCTTTTAGACATCAGAAGCTGTTACAAAAACATTCGCTATTATTTACATCGAGTACTTTTGAAATGGCACATTTTGTCAGTTCTCAATAGAAAGTACACAATGACTATAACCATATGTATATATGAGTCTAAGGTCCTCTCACCACTGGCTAGTTTTGATTGTAAAAGTTGCATCTTTTTCTCTGTTTTCATGACCTTCTTTCTGTGAGCTCTTTGATTCATCTCCTTCCAATATACTAATTGTTATTTCTGTAGTTGACTGCTTTCTCTGGAACAATTTTAAAAGTTAGAAAACGTGGGATAAGTTTTTGTGGCAACCATAAATGTTGCTTGTTTGAAATCATGGGCATTTATAGTTAAATAATTCAACATTCTTGGTGTGAATTGGCTCTTTATTCAAGTTTTTTCAAAATATTCATCAAATGCTTTCACTCAATCATCATCTGGTATATCTGCTGTTATAGCATTCCAAGCTATTCATACAAAGTTTAGTAGTACAAATGTTATAGCTGCTGTCTTTTGAATGAAGCTTCTAATAAAATATGCTTCCTTGTAATTTTATATTAGACACATGTTCTGTACTTTTTTTCCATAAGCTCTGTACCAAGTGGAAGTAACATACAAGGAGAATAATGCCTGAAAATTGTAGCTCAAGAGGCTGCAATAGAACTAGTGCAAAGTCAGACATAATTTCAATTTGTGCTATTTGTAAATCTATGTTTATTGCAGGTTATTGAGGTTAGTCTCTTCGTTCAGTTAATACTTTCTATAGACATTTGGGATCAGACAAATTGAGTAATAGGTGTTTTGGGATTAGACATTCTGCGACACTCCCATAAATATATATATATAGTTAGTAAGAAGAGAAACTCAAATAATGACCGCATCCTACTGTAATCACAACTTACTTTATATATATTCAAAAGCATTTTGAAAGTCTAGGACTGTCCCAAACCTATGTAAGTTAAATGACTAAATCATGTCAATGCTCACATTATTAGATAGTAAATGTTACCTGATATATATTGATAATTAATCTTTCCTTTCCATTTAATACTTGATATTGTGTATACTAATGTTATTATGTTAATATTATGTGTATATATTTAACCTCGCTGTGCGTGGGCCAGGGTTGTTGTAATCAGTAATTGTAATTGTAATGATTATTAATGATTACAGTATCTCAAAGTAATTGTAATGTAATTGTAATTGCACTAAGTAATTGTAATCAATTAGTAATTCAGTGCCTTGTAGTTTAATGTGTTAAATATGTCAGCATTTTTTGCTGGACAATAAATAAAAGCAAGTGTGTAAATGTGAGCTTAACATTCTTCACATATTGTGCAATGTTTACATATTGTGCAATGTGTAAATGTACATTGTGCACTAAGCAGTCACATGACTGACAACACTACATGTGATTTGTCACTGAATGTAACTGTATCAAGTACAGTCACACTTTGTGAAACAAATGACATGGCTACATGCAGCAAAACGAAAAGTAATTGTAATTGTAATCATTACTTCAGAAAAAAATCAGTAATTTAATCATTACTTTTACTATCCAGTGAAAGTAATCAGTAATTATAATCATTATTTTTATCCTGTAATCACAGCAACCCTGGCGTGGGCGCAAAGCGAGGGTACTGTAGTCGTGTGTGTGTGTGTGTGTGTGTGTGTGTGTCTGTTACCGGGGTTGTTTTTTTGAACTGCTATAACTTGACAACCGAAGTGTTAGCAGCTACCAACGTTTAGCAACGAATAGAAAAGCATGTGCACTTTACAACAGTAGTGTCAAGAGCATCATCAAGAAAAACAGAAGCTTAAAACTCGTAAAAGAATTTTCAGGCTGCAGAGGTCAAGTGCCGTTTCTCGAAAAGTAAAAATAATTAACGTGGAGATTTTTTAGTATGTTGTAAACAATCTCAGAGGAATACGGATCAGCAAGATAGAAGGCCGTTGGTCAAAGTAATTGTTAGAAAAGCTCTGAAAAATGTTTTTTGGACTTGGAGCGAAGTAACGCATTCAGGAAACGTCTCCAAGCACTAAAAAGACTGCTACTAATAGATAAAATATCGATTTATATTTGTACTACGGGACGTTTCCAAAGAACGTTTCATCTTCAAGTTACAATAAATTTTGTATATGAAATATTGATACATTTTAAAGGGTCATGTAAAGACTCAGAGAAACTTTTCATCACGAAATTAGCACTTAATCTTGCTTGGTAATTGAATGATACTTTCACTTACTCAGTTACTGTTTCACAGACATGGCAAAGCTAGAAATCAAGCAACAATTAATGACCATATACAAATGACAAAGCTTACCATTTTATAACCACACCTTCTGGAATGTTAATAAATTTTCTTGCAATAACATCATCATAAGCTGGGCCTAAGCTGGCATAGGATTTATAAATAACCTAGAAACTGCAGCGAGGTTCGGCACTCTAGTGCCTCTCATTACAACTGTTGTATAATAATTATGATAAATACTAGTTATAACTTGTCAATAATCTAAATTCTATGGAACATGTACTTAACAAATGACTTACTGTCATGTATTGTATTATGAGACTGTATTGTAAACCTGTAGATAAAAAAAAGTGGCATAATAGGACAAACGTTATCATGAATACTACGGCTGACAACAAATAGAGTATTAACCTTTCTATACACATTAGTGAAATGATATTGAGTTATTTTATCTATCCTTTGTAACATATCAATAGATGTAGCTGTATACTGTAAAGTCAATTGATCATAAATACTGACATATCCTTTATGTAGGGCAAGAGAACTCCTCTTCACCGTGCTGCTATCATGGGCTATTCTGAAACAGCTCATACACTTATTAAAGCTGGTGCATCACTGGATCCCATTGACAAAGTAAGTATTTCCATTATTTAAATATATTGTTATTATTATTCGTGACTGTATTTTGTATGTAATATTGTTGTTAATACATGTAATTATGTAGATATCTGTGGTTTAATCTTCTCTAATAAGTTGTTATATGGACACTCCTAAAATAACTACACAGATGAATGTGACTACTTTATTAGCTATAATTAACACAAAATGACATGGTGCCTGCAAAAGTACAGTACTAATTTATACCCTTGGAAGGTGATGCATTGTGACCAATGTGACTTTAAGTGTTCAGGAAAAACACAAAAACTCATACAACAGAAAATGTTACCTTTGACATAATGCTTTGTGTTATAAAGTTAAAACTTTTCATATAGCTATAGCTATCATAGGTGACATGTATCTCCAAGAAAGGTCAACATAATATATCTCTATGTCACAAATTCAGCGACAATCATCTAACAAGCTGAATATGGGGAGAACTTTTACACATTTTCTAGCCATAGATGAAATTGATTTTGGTTGCAATAGATAGACAAGTAGTACCTTAATCTACAATAAATCATGCATATTTCACAGTAGATGTGTGAAAACTGTATCCATTACAATTTTAAGGATGTTTTTGAATTCCTTTCCCACTACTCAAGCTCTAACATAAGATATGCTTATTATAGATAATTTTAATATCAAATATAACAGATATCGTCAATGTTGAATTCATATACAGTGGTTATTACAATTATAACACATAGTATACATCATCATATCTTGGACAATTGTAATAATATGACTGGAAGAACATAAATGTTAGCATTATATCAATTTAGTATATTCCTAAAATTATGTTTTACTGCATTATTATAGTAATGATTATCTTATAGTGCTATAGTAAAAAGTCCTTCATGTTTAACTTATCATAATTATTTTTTATCACATAGGATGGAGATAGCCCCTTACACGATGCCTGCAGTAGAGGGAAAGTAGAATGTGTTGAAATATTACTGTTATGTGGTGCAGATGCCACCATAAAGAATAATAAGGGCCAAACACCTGCTGACATGGTAAAACCTGATGATGTCAATAAAGAGAAAATTCTACAAGTAATTGACAAGTCACTACATGGTCAGTGTATAGTTCTATACTAATGTAGTTCATTGTTATTTTCTGTACATTAGAATGTACTTACAATAAATGTCAATACAATGATAATAATGTAACCTAGTAACATGATGTATACTGCTAGTAATAACAGTGTCACTTTATACATGACTATACAATCTGTACATCTGTACAAACTGATAATCAAGGATTACAAGTAAACGCTCAGTACTATGATCAAACAATTGCCTCGACTTCACTAGTAACATATGTATGTATAAATTATATTGAAAGTAGTCATATGAAAATGTACTGTATTAATAATAGACCAAACAAATTATTAATTACAGATATTGTTTCGTAACCTATTGAAAGTTATCAAGAAATCATTGTTTTGACTGTTAAAGATATGTTAGTTATAATAAACAGATTAATATCATAACAAGTCTTTGAAGATAATTGACATTTCATTTATTGTATTATTAACTAGAAAGACACATACAGCATAATGTTATGACATCATACATTCATACCAGTTGACAATGCAATCCTTAATCATGAATGTACTAGTATTATTGTATCAATATAAAGGGTAGCATATAGTGTTATACAGTAACACAGCAATAGTTATATAAAGAGTTTCCTCTTTTGCTTTATAGATTATACTGGTTTACTTCACAAGGCACTCAAAGAAGGCCGAATTCGATGCAAATACTCAAAGTTATCACTGTCTGGAGCTCCTGGGACAGGAAAATCATCTATCATGAAACTTTTATTAAATCTCCCACCACCTACCCTTCATCATAGTACCTCTGTAGCCACTGCTCCTGAACTAAGAAGAGTAGAGACAGCAAGTCTCGTTACAGGAAGTGAGTCAACCGACTTGTCTTTTACCAGTCAATTTTGGGAAGAAATTAATACTCCATATGTAAAATGTATGATTGCCAAAGCCATTAAAATTGGAGTCCCATCTTCTCCTGTTGATTCCACTACACAACATGAGGATAGCAACAGTTCATCTGATGATGATGTTTCACAAGAAGAAACACAACAAGACCTCGATCAAGTCACCTCAGTTTCTCCTTCAAAGCCAACACCTCCACCTGTCTCACAAACAGTAAATGAGATTGCAGAGATCATGCCTACTGTTAAAGAATCTCCTGAGCTACTTAACTCTCATTGGATTTACTGTGTAGATTCAGGTGGACAAGCAGCCTTTTTGGATATTGCTCCCGCAATATTACGCTACAGTCCAGTTTATATTCTCACGCAAAAGCTAAACGAGAAGCTTGAAGACAAGCCAAAATTTTTTTTTAGCTTTAAAGGTCAACAGATTGGAGCCCCTGTAGAGCGAGAAATCACTAACTTACAACTACTTGAGTCGTCTTTTCGTTCGCTAACATCCATAGATCAGCCTGATTTGCGTAAAATACACATTAAGTTTTCACATCCTGAGCCTTCCCTTCTTGTTCTAGGTACTTTTTTTGATAAAATAGCGGAATGCATGGGCGAGTCTTTAGAGGAGAAGAACACTCGTTTGTGGTCTACCTTAAGTCAATTTAGAGGAGTGCATGTGAATTTTTGTGAAGCCAAAAAGGAGATAATATTTCCTGTCAACACAACAGCCAGAGGTGAGCCTGAAATGAAAATTGCAGAGAGAATTCGTACAATTGTTAGTCAATCTTACATTGACGCAGAAATTCCGGCACGATGGTTTTTGTTTAAGCTTGAATTAGAGGATCTTCAGAAAATTACCAAATCAATGGTTGTCAATAAAAGGGAATGCTTTAGGATAGGGTTGACACTTGAGATGGATCGGAAAGACATTGAAGCTTCGTTAATGTACTACCATGATTTAACCATTTTCTTGTACTTTCCAACTGTATTGCCCGATGTAGTTTTTCTGCACCCACAGCCCCTTTTTAATAAGCTGTCAGAAGTAATCAGTGTTTCTTTTGCTGATGCTGTTACCCACTTAGAGGAAATGAATATAGTTCTACCTGCACATGCTCATATTCAGCTCAAGGCTGAAGGCATTTTCACACGCGAGCTTCTAAATCTTCTTCCTGATGGTTTCTCACCTGATTTTACTGGAGATGACTTCTTAAAGTTAATGGAAGATATATTTGTTATTGCTCCGTTGCCTGAAAAAGGAAAGTTTTTCATACCAAGTGTTTTGCAGACAACTTCTTCTTTAGATATTATTAGAGCTCCGTTTATTAAAAGTATTGATTGTTTTGCTTTGACATGGGATGAAATGCCAATTCCTCAAGGTGTTTTTCCTGCTTTGATTGTGGGTCTCCTCAAACGATCTATCTTGCCAAAATTTAAGCTATATCGACCATCAGAATGTGAGATGCAGTATCGGAATGCAATTCGTTTAACATGTGCTGGCTATGGAGGAGCAGTTTTACTTGTTGATGCTATCTACTGGATGGAGGTATACTATTCTGGTCCTCCTGTAAAGTGCTCCACTATCAAAGACGTCATCTTTGAAGCAATTGAAGGTGTAGTGAAGAAATTTCTGTATAAGACAATTCTTTCAAGACCTCAGGAATGTTTCCTTTGCTCCATATGTCCACCTCCTACAGACCATTTGTGTCATCCAGATGATCATAAGGAGATTCTAACTTGTTGTAAAGATGGCATGACCACAAAAAGTATTGATCATTCAAGACAACTACCTTGGATCATTAAACATGCTGCTACAGTTAAGAAGAAAAATGGTTTGCATTTTGTGTTTTATAAATATTTTCGAATTAATACATTTATGCTACTGTATTAAGTAATATATACATATATGTGTGTGTGTGTGTCTGTGTCTGTGTGTATTATAAATGTAATGCCTTTATTAAGTCAAATAACTATTATTGTACAGTAACTTTGACTAGACTGATTTTTTGCATTGTCAGAAAAAAGAGGAAGTACAGTTTTATCCCAGTCAATATTCATATTATTCCATTTTTAGCATTACACACTATAAGAATTGTCTTTTTTATTTATTTACAGTTGTAAAACCTGAAAAACATGAATTATTAAGATTGCTTTACCCAATCACTGGGAAATGGCAAGAGATTGGTGAACTACTAGGAGTTGATGTGGACACTATTGACAGCTTGTATACTTCCTCACTTTCAAATCAAGTTAAGATGTCAAAAATGTTACAAAGCTGGTTAGATAATGAACCAACTCCTGCTTCATGGGATAATATTCTTGATATCATAGAAGGACCTCTTCAGAAGAGAGCTCTTGCTCTTGGTATTCGTCAAAAACTTAAAATAAGTAAGCAGTTGACTTGACAGTAGCTAATGTAAACCATGAATTCAATGAAATTGGTCACTGTTACATGTTCATCCTTTCTCATGTTCGTACCACAAGTATAATGATTGTTGTTAATTAATTGTTATGAAGTAGTGTTCAAAACTTGTATATATTTTGTCATTATCTTGTTTCTGTCTTCACAGGTGAAGGGACTACACCTCCTACATCTTAAAGAAATATAACTCTGACCTGAGGTAAAGACATTATTTAGAATTGCTAGTGAAATTCTCTCTCTAATGAATAGAATGTTTCATGTAGTCCAACTTGGAACTAGTACATGTATTAGCTCTAAGTTGTATTTGTATGTAATGGACACAAACTCTAATATGAAGTAATTTATATAGTCATATCATAATCAGTTTTAATTGGTTAGCCTTTGGTACAAAATTTCAGCTAGTTAATTGAATATGGCTCAGTCATATTTCATTTATTTTGTAAATTATTTTGATGAAGACAATAGCTACTGTTTTCAACTAACATGCTATAAAAATTAACGTCTATTATTATACATATACAGTAATATTCTCATCAATATAAAATCTATATAAAATAATAATGATATTCAACTTACACATACTTTATCTATAATCTGTATTTTAACATGTCTCTGTCTTTCTTTTAGATGACAGATAATTCTACTTTCCTTAGCATCAGTAACATTATTAATGATTATTAGACATTTTTTACTATTTTTTTTGTGATAACATTAATTGTTTCTATTTACTTTGTTTTTGGTGTATTTTCACATTACTTTTTTATTTAGCTATTAGACTTTCTTTTATAAAGTAGTTTAAAATTGAAGCTAGTAAATGATTCAATGAAACCACGATGTTAGCATTTTACAATTATTTTATCTGACAGAGTTTTTGACACGTATTCTAAAAGTGGACAGAATCATAAGATAAAAAATTATCAATTACTTATAGTAAAACTGTAGTATGGTATACACATTCACTTCATTTTACATGTACTGTATAAATTGTTAGACAATTTAATCAAGGAGACTTCCTGCTTTGACTGTACATCTTTGAAAGTAGCATATCGTACTACATTTTAACTTTCATCATTTATTAGAGTTTATAATAAAGCAACTTGTGATTGATGAAATAGTTTACATGTCTACTTTACTATATGGAGATACTCTATTCTGATTGTACTCTTTTATCAAACATATCATCTTTGAAGCATATATTCGATTATTTGGTTAAGAAATTAATTTCATTGCAAGCTAATTCATTTAGGATACGTTATTAACATTTTTTTCGAATATAGCACGTTAGTCCAAACAGTAGTGAAGGACAGATAACATAACATTTAATAATGAAATAAGAGTATGATTGTATATAAACTGTTACTAATTGTTTTATGGACTTTAATGCTTTGCATGATTTTGGAAATGGAACTGTTTGTAAAATTTATGGCCACAAAAAAGAAAGCAGTAAGTGTGTAAGTTACTATAGTGACAAACATTTAATCAATCACACCAGTTCAAGTTGTCTTAGAGTGAGCTCTTAAGACTTGTCAGTTCAGCTGTCTCAAAGATATTGACAATATCCTAAAGTAGCAAAAATGAAATTATATGTTTCATTCTCATTATAATGAGGTTGATCCAACACATGGCTAAAAATATGAAAAGGCTACTAGCAGTGAAAAGAACCAGAGCTGTAAAGCACCAATCCAGCATACCATCATCAAAGATACAGCTTGTTAAATTTATTCAATTCTTTGGTATTTTATGTATATATATATTTATATATATATATATAAACGTGTCAGTATAATATATAATATTATTAATTCAATTTTTGGAAAAAAGCAAATATGCCATTTCTGATGAGCATTGGCACATTCTTTATATAGATAAATATTTAACAATGACTACTCCTTCCAAGATTACAATTACTCTAGGGAGTTCATTAACTTCTTACTATTTCTGATTTTACTTTCATTTACTGACAATTTAAAAATCAAGCAAAATAATTCAAGATGAAGTAGACACCTCAGAACACCACATCACACAGTGATATTTACAATACTGGGCAGTGGTATTGTTGAGGCTCCTGAAGAGACTATAGAAGGTGGAAGATGCATTAATGAAGACATATCTCTTTGTAAGAGAAACTAAGCAGCATCCCACAGATCTAGATGAAGCAGTAAATAATGATGTACAACTGAAAACACACACATATTATACAATTACTACACTTTGTTTAGTTATGGAACATGATACACTCTTTTGGAGAGGAATAGAGTGAGTGCTACTACTCTATTACAAAGAGAGAGAGTCTTCTGTATTCAGTTGTTGACATTGACTCCTAGTAGAATTGCAATGGTGAAAAGAGAATGCACTAATACTAGGACCATTTCTATAGGAATCATACCCACATGTAATCTTTAAAAAGTAGGCAATTTTCTCTTTTTCAATTGTATCTACTGCTCTCCCATCTAGTGTAACCTTGACAACAATAGTTATATATATTAACTAACCTTCTTATACTGCAATGTCAGCACATTCATCAACAACATCTACTGTAATTATGGTATGACTGAATAGTTTGTGTTATTGTATCAGATAAAGGAGAGACAAACCAAAGAACACAGTTCATGAATCAAGATCTACAAAATGGTTGAGTCTTACAATAAGACACCATTGACTCTGGTCAGACAATGCCTACATATGAACTACTGGCAGTAACTCATCATATAACTATATTGTTGCTAATTTTTTCGTATTATATTTTGTTGTTGTTGGAATAGAGTAATTGCAAGTTCAGAAAAGGGAGAAGCTGTGATTGTTACTGTATAGTTATCCCATCAGATTATGAGAAAAGCTCTGATTTTCGAGATTAAATCAAGTCACATGCAGTCCTTAGAAAAACCTTAAGTAACATGTTTTTTCATAATATTTTAAAAGTTTGCGATTTAGAAAATGACAGACACTTGTAACTATTTTAAGAAGATGTATGCATTCACACAGTGGTACATTAATGTGCTATTTAATTAGAATATTCGTAGAGAAATTGAGAATAGCTTGTGTTTTAGTAGACAGATCTAGAGTAGACGAAACTGGATGTTTCCAATAATGTGCCACCATAGATAATATAAAATATTTACAATGCAATCTGTCTTCAGAATTGACTAATGGTTTTATAGCAGGCCATGACATATATATTTATCTATATTTTCAGCAAAAATTCTCATAAAAACTATGTTTTACTGGTAGTTCCATCATTTTGCAATATCCTCTTAGCTTTCATATTAGTAGAATAAATTGAGATAGTGTGTCCTTAATGACTCCAGTTAGCATACCATTAATACAAGGACAATGATATACATATTTAATTTAAAGAGCTAATTTGTTCTTCGTTATAACCTAGAAACATTCTGACATTTATTATCATCATGTATTGAAAGGTACATCGCTGCTTTTTTAGGAGTTTTATTGCCTTTTTAGAGAAACATTTCTCACTAGTTCCCTCTAATGTCACTATATCATGTACATATAAAAACCATAAATCATAAAACCTACCACAATGCTAAAGCAAACTTTAAGTCTGTTATCAATATGTAAACTTTTAAGCAATATTTCATTCACAAAATTGCCAAAGTCTTTGTAAAATCAATAAAGATGTTGTAGACGTAGACTTTTGGAGTTAGGAAATCCTGGAAGCAGTCTACATGAGTAATTACTAGATAAAATCAATAAGTGGTATCTGATGGATACCTAGACACTACAAAATCAAAGCAACAATATAGCCAAAACAATTTATGAAACTAAAACTATTGAATCCTGTGTAGGTAACTGTATTTACTATCAACAATGGAGTTTTGATTACATCAAGAATTAATAAAATACATTCAAGGAGATGCAATGTGATAACAAATTAAACATTAAATGAGTATATAAAAATATTAACTTAATGGTTACCAGTATATTGTCTCCATGTATAACAACTGGAGTGTAACACAAAGAAATAATAAGAGAAAATTAAATTTTACATAACTTTATAACATAAATTATTGTGTCACTGAAAGAAAAATGTATATACCCCATTAGTACATGTATTGTATAACAAACAATGTATATTACATGTTGTAATACACACATTGTTTATATGATTCATTACTACCAGTCACAAAAGTGGATATAAATGTGATAGAACTTTAGCGACAGACATGACTTCTTGTGTGATATGTAATATAACTGATCTCATCTATCTTTGATTTGTAATTACATAACTGCTTTTTCATACAGTCATTGTAATGTTTGTTTGATGACTTAAGTTTTCTAAGTATGTTATTGAAGTGTTTTTATAATATAAAATGGTAATAGTATGCTGTTATATAACTGAATACAATTAGTGATTACAACATAAGAAATGTAATCATCATAAATAGAAGCAATAATGGAGTTCTCTACAGTGGGGTAATTTTTGCCATGTACTAGTTTACTATTGTTTATTGCAGCCCAATCGTACAAAGGATGACTATGATATGAATTACAAGATAAGACAACTCCTTGTCTTAGTAGTAAAGGCCTTCCAGTCAGTGTACATCCCTAATCAATTTACTACAACAACTTCCAACATCCAAAAATATACTTTACGCCACCACTTCAGCGATTTATGCAGGAAACTATAGTAGGACATCAACTGATCCAGTTTGTCTACACCCAGCATGTGATTGTTATAGTCAACCACCACTACTGGTTTTTCCTGAAATTTGGAAGTACGCCTAGTAAGTATACAAAACAATAATAAAATAAATAATAATATAATAATAATAATAATAATAATAACAATTATATATAATGTATAACAATTATATGTAATCCTTACAACTTACCGGGACTGAACTTGCATCATTGCTGCCTTGTGTTTTGTAGACAACATTAGTATGTTGCATTTGTCAGTCCAGGACAGGCACAAAATTTTGCCTGAATGATATGCTTCTACTGTACCCCTTGGTTTCTTGGCCTTTGATTTCATAGCCAGTGGAAGTCCTTTTCTACTGGACATTACAGTACCTAATTGAAAGTAGTAGTATATTTGGTAAGATATAGATAAGCTACCTGTTACAGTAACTCCAATAGTGTCCAACTCCATAGCAAGTTGAGGACTACTATAAAATCTATCTATGTATAGATCATACCCCCTATGATGAAGGTCATGTAAAAGGCTTAGAACAATTCTAGTATTGTGTTGTAGATCCTCTCTAACTAGTTCAGTCTCTTTACCATAGTATATGACAACGTTATGCACGTACCCTGACTTGCTGTCAGCTAAGACATATGCCTTTATTTCCCAAGGGTGTGGTTTCCCCTTTAGGTATTAAAGGCAAGCAACTCTTCCCTTGAATGCTATAACTGATTCGTCTATTGGTATATGTTTTCTTGGTTTGTATACTGCTCTAAATGTTGGGAGTAATAAATCAAGGAAAGGTTGGATTTTCCCTTTTTTGTGCTACCATCTTTTTCTCCAGCATGTAACATACCATATATTTGAAAAATCTGTTTCTGGAGAATACAGAATGAAAGAAAGGGAAATTAGTGGTGATATCAGTACTCCAGTAATCTTTTAGATCTTGAATTTTTACTATTCCCATATTTAGGATGGTAGCTATAAAACATTTCATTTCTCTAACAGTTACAGGTTTCCATAAGTACTACTTTTCTTCATAGCATACTTATTTGTGTTCTTTGTAAGGAAATCCAACACAACTTTGCTGAAAAACAGAGAAAAGCACTCCAAAGAAAACTGACAAGATCTATCCACAGTGCTACCACACGTTTCATCTTGTAAGGTATTGCTTGATTCTGGATCGTCTATAATCATAATATACATTTTGTTAGGAAATAAAATCTAACCTGAAGAAATCACTGTCCAATAAAAATTGATATCTTGTGTTGTGGATTGTCTTATACCACGTCCTTGTAAACCACGCCCACCAGTTGCACCACATCTTCTTCTAGGATCTACTTCTCCTCTACTAGTATCAGAACTACTTTGTTGATCAGTGTCACTTCCACTAAGTATACCATGACCTCTACCATCTGTACCACGTCCTCTGCCACAACCTTTAACAGTACCATGTCCTGCTCATGTTATAAATGTACCATGTTTACCACATCCTCTAACACATGACTGCTCATAACTATTGCCAGTGTCATTCTCAATATCACCAGCTTCATTACTGCTACTATCGTATCCAGTGCATTCTCCAAAACTATTATCTAAAACACTGTCTTTGTTGTACTCCAGGTCATCCCAAATCCTCTCTTCCAAAAACGTATTATCTACATCAGTGTCACTTTCTTCATCTTCTCCACATTCCATGTTTAGTCCTACATCTAGCTCTTCATCCTAAATTTCCAGAATTTGTTCAGTTGTAATACTGAATGCCATGTTGTTTACTGATTGGTATATATACAAGCAGCCTCTCCTCTATGCGTGTTTATTAATTAATAATGAATATTTATAAAATTTGTAAAAATGACGAAAATAATTATAAATATGGATTTTAAACTAAGGTAAGTAATATAAAATAGCAAATTATTATCTTGTCACAAATGTGTGACATTGGTCTCAGGATGAAAACTTGCCGGTCACATATTTGTGACATTGGTCTCACACAGATGGTAGTAGCGTCATAAATATGTGACAATGGTCCTGTAAGGGTTAAGATATCTAAGTATGTTATTTAAGTGTTTTTATAATATAAAATGGTAATAATATGCTGTTATATAACTGAATAGAATTAGTGATTACAACATAAGAAATGTAATCATCAAAAATAGAACCAATAATAGGGTTCCCTACAGTGGGGTAATTTTTGCTATGTACTAGTTTACTATTGTTTACACATAATACATATAAATATATGCATACATATATTTACATCTAAGTTTATGCAAAAAGTTTTGTATAACAGATCTTACTAGAGTATCAAATGGCCATTTTATAATGAAAGCTTCAATGCCATTATGTCTGGAAGGACATTTGAACAGTTGATGAAGTTTTTCTATCTCAACGATGCAGAGAAGCAGACCAATCATACCAAGGATGACTATGATATGATTTACAAGATAAGACAACTCCTTACTTTAGTAGTAAAGGCATTCCAGTCTGTGTACGTCAATAATCAGGAACTATCTGCTGATGATAGCATAATAGGATATATGAACATGGATTCATGGATTCAGTATATGCCTAATAAAACCACAAAATGGGGTATCAAAGCATGGGTATTACCTGATGTCAAAAATAGTTATGTTTACAATTTCAAGTTATATTCAGATACATCTATACCTTACTATGAACAATAATACTGATGTTACTAGGGAAAGAAAAAGATGGTTTAGTTAAGAAAGGTATTGCTCACTGTGTAGTTATGGAACTAGTATCACCTCTCTCTAACATGGGTTACAGAGTGTACATTGATAAATTCTACTCATCACCTACCCTCTTTCTTGGACCTAAAACAGAAAGAATTTGAGGCTTGTAGGAGAGTAAGAAGGATAGGAAGGGACTTATGAGGCATTCAAGTCAATAGGTTTAACTAGAGGTAATAATATAAACAAACAATGAATTACTTTATCACTGTATAGGTGAAGTATACAGTGATATCACTGATGATGGTAGGATAATGTGTTTAAAGTGGAAAGACAAGAGAATGGTACATATGATATCTATATTCCACATAATGATATGATAGAAAAACATTGCAGAACTGTTTATGATTACATGAACTGAAAAATTTACTAATTTTCATAATACATTCAAATGTAAGCAGTTGTTGTAATAACTGATATTGGGATTTCTATTAGGATCTATGCTACATCTCTTGCACATAATAAATATGAATGTTATTATGACATTAATTAACATACTTTAATATTACATTGTTTAGTTTGTCTGTTTACATAATAGAAACATATATGACCATATTTGGTAATGTATACGTTGTTGTCTAAGTGTTACAAGTACTTGTTAACAAGACCACTTAGAATTAAAACAAAACAGGTTCATTTAATAATAGCAGAGACATTATTGTCTATTTTATACAAAATTTACATGTATTGTTGATACAAATACGACCGTTTTTATAAAGTATTTAAACTCATACATTCCAGATTTTATAAAGAGTTTTGCTGTAAACATTAACTTATCCAATATTTCATTGATTATGTTATCCAAAGCCAGTACTTAACTTTAAAAAATAATCTTGCTTGTTGATAGTGTTGACTCACAAGGATAAATAAAACATCATATGCATTTTGAATGACTGATAACAATTCTAAAATATCTGTGATAATTGTTACATACATTAGTAACAATCAGTTAATACAGAGAGTATTAGTAATCATTTTAACATAACTACAACAGTACAGAATATGTAGCTCATACAAGTTGACACACCCTCTTAATCATTGCCTATAAATTAGTTTAATTCCTATGGTAATATAACAAGAGCATATTTCTAACATTAATTAAATGACATTAAATTCTATTTAAAACCCAGACTATAGTTTATAAAGTAAGGAGAAGAGAAAGATTACAAGACTAGAAAAAAGCAAGGTACTAAACAGATCAGCTGCAGTCACACATATTATATGATAGCACTCAAGATTAGAAACTTCTTATATTTAGTACTAGTGGTTGTATTGCAGTGGTTAAAGTGAAGTAGGAATACACAGCAATATACAAGTATGTATAAACTAACTATATGATTAGGATCATTATCAAGTAAGGTACTTGTTAAGGATCCAGCTATGATTTTAAATATATATGTTATATAAAACACTAAATACATTAATTATAATGTCAATTAATCAAATTGGCAATAAGAAAAATTATTAAAAGCATAAAAAATTAATAAAGTAAAGAGGATGAAAGAATTATAAAATGATAGATCAAAATAAGTGATTGATTGAAAAATTAGGAAAAGATTTTGCATTTAATGACACAAATAAAATGAAAGGCACTAAAGTACCGAACCTCGCTGTAGTTTCTAAGTTATTTATAAATTCTATGCCTGCTTAGGCCCAGCTATGATATTGTTATTGCAAGAAAATTTATTAACATTCCAGAAGGTGTGGTTATAAAATGGTAATTTTTGTCATTCTGTATATGCTCATTAATTGTTGCTTGATTTCTAGCTTTGCCATGTTTGTGAAGCAGTAACTGAGTAAGTGATAGTATCATTCAATTGCCAAGCAAGATTAAGTGCTAATTTCATGATGAAATGTTTCTCTGAGTCTTTACATGACCCTTTAAAATGTATCAATATTTCATATATAAAATTTATTGTAACTTGAAGATGAAACGTTCTTTGGAAACGTCCCGTAGTACAAATATAAATCGATACATTATCTATTAGTAGCAGTCTTTTCAGTGCTTGGAGACGTTTCCTGAATGCGTTACTTCGCTCCAAGTCCACAAAACATTTTTCAGAACTTTTCTAACGATTACTTCGACCAACGGCCTTCTGTCTTCCTGATCCGTATTCCTCTGAGATTGTTTACAACATACTAAAAAATCTCCACGTTAAGTTTTTTACTTTTCGAGAAACGGCACTTGACCTCTGCAGCCTGAAAATTCTTTTGCGAGTTTTAAGCTTCTGTTTTCCTTGACGATGTTCTTGTTACTACTGTTGTAAAGTCCACATGTTTTTCTATTCATTGCTAAACGTTGATAGCTGCTAATGCTTCGGTTGCCAAGTTATAGCAGTTCAAAAAAACAACCCTGGTAACAGACACACACACACACACACACAAACAGACTACAGTACCCTCGCTATGCGCCCACGCACAGCGAGGTTAATAACTTGCTGTGTAAATTGGAATCATTGATTTTAAGTTAAATGATATTTTAATAGCTAATAATAATTTTACAACAAATCTGAAGAAAATAAAGAGAAAGATAGAGTAAAGTAGTACACTAACAAACTATTATCACTACTTATAATAGTAATATTCATGTTTTTTAATATTCACCAACCAAAAATTTCATTTTTTTGCCAAATTAACGTTTCAACAGTTAGTTCAACTGTTATCATCAGTGGCTAAATAATAAATACACAATGAAAAAAAGTCCTATTTATACCTATTTATACTTTTCATTCAGGTTCAAAGGTTAATGTCTTCCATGGTGTTGGTAGAGTTGATGTTGACGTACCAAGAATGGATGAAATACCAGATGCACGCAATGTGTGGGTGGTCTCCTGCTCGTGCACTAATTCTTGAAATGTTCGGCGAATAAAATAACTTTTCTTTGTTTAATATTAAAAAACAACAACATAACTATTATAAACTTACACAAACATCCAGGTATCTTTTGTATTATCACTAGTTGTACCATGCTATCTCAAGATTGCTTCATTTTATTTAATTAACAGTTCATCAACTCCTTCCTGAAATAGTCAGGTAGCACTGGTTACTCATACTAACATCAATAATTATACTATTAAACAAAGATAAAAGATTAAGTTATATGGAAATACTCACATTACTGTGCTTGTAAACCACACCCATTACTTCTAATACTCAGTTACCCTAGGAATAGTCCTATTTGATATTCTCTAGTGATAATGAGTGTGTGTATCAGTGATTGTGGAAAAGAGAGGAAGAGAAAGAGAGAGAGAAAGAGAGAGAGAGAGAGAGATAATACAAAGTTATGAATAGAATATCCATACTACTTAGTACAATCTTAGAAGAGAGAGACAAAGAGAGAATAAAGTAGAACAGAATGAAATCATTACCCCTACATATAATAACACTACTACTAAGCAAAGATCAGACTTTACCTTATATGGAAAATAGACAGTGCTTGTAAACCACACCCACAATATATAATACTGTCAGTCCAGCTCTTAATTGATGTCCTCTGTTTAGAATGACTGTAATAATGAGAGAGGGAGGGGAAGAGGAGGAGAGAAGAAGAGAGAGAGGGACAGGTAGAGGGGAAGTGGTAGGTAGAAGAAGAGGGAAAGGGGGAGTGAAACGGGGAGAGAGGATAGGGAGAGAGAGAGAGAGAGAGAGAGAGAGAGAGAGAGAGAGAGAGAGAGAGAGAGAGAGAGAGAGAGAGAGAGAGAGAGAGAGAGAGAGAGAGAGAGGAGAGAGAGAGAGAGAGAGAGAGGAGAGAGAGGAGAGAGGAGAGAGAGAGAGAGAGAGAGAGA
>OY848918.1:16302590-16350360 GCA_963693285.1 Xestospongia muta
CTAGCTATTAGAATGTTGTTGATGTACTCATAATTCTATCAAATTTGGTAGTCAATGACAAACCATACTGGATTAAATAATAGATCTCTGAATACAAGGAGTAATAATTGTTTATTGACTTTATAGTTTTGACTATTTTCTATGACCACTAACAGAATAGGTTGGTAAGAAACTTCACATTGATACTCAAAATGATCATATAGCTAGTAGTGACAGGTAGCTAACACTTGATTGCTCTAATGTTAAACCATTGACAATAGTAGGTACTTAACCACATCACTACTTCCAGTAAACAGTATATCGTCATAACAAACAAGATGATCTTTATCAGTGACATTTTACAAATTTTTGAAATTCATAGAATAATGATATAAAGGGACTATTCTTGAGTGGCCTTGTGTGTTAAATTGTACAAATAATGAAGGAAGTCAGCTTCAAAGTAACATGAGTTGTTTTGTTACTTTTGAAATTAGAAGCTAAAAATTGGACAAAATCAAAATAATTATTGATATATGGTATATTACATTAGTAATAGTCTGGTTTGACTACTCTTTTTATGCCTGCTTCAGTTTTGTCTACTCTAGACATGTTTTAACCTACTATTAATTATTAAATGTTATTATATTATGTTATTTATAGTAGTAGTGGTGGAATTGTTAACAGTATTCATTGTGATTAACTATATTTTCACCCTATGAATATTGTTAAAAATTAATTAACAAGTCAAGTTTGATTACACTATCTACACATCCATAAATGTTATATTATCAATATAATTATTGTAATTGTTTTGTTAACAGAAAGTCACAATGTACTAATAAATTACTAGTTCTTTTAAGATACATACAGTTTAGAAAGATAATGTAATCCATTTTTCTACTTCACCTATCTATGTGTCTGTTAGTACTATTTAATATATGTCTATTGTTATAGACATCTACTTATTTATTTGTTTATTTGTTCATTTATCTATTGTTAATCCATTCATCTATTCATTTATCTATTAGGTCCTGTTTAATGTTAACTCAAGATACAACTCATGACATAATGAAGTACTCAATGTGACATTATGTATAATGACCTGTTCAATTAGTGATCAATACATACTTAAGTTATGATAAACTGGACTTTTTATGATCAATTTAAATATATAAGAACCTACATGTACTTACAATACATTTGTATATTTGTATGATCATGAATAAAATAGTAATATAACAAAGTACATATATTATATGCAACACACATAATAATGACCATTGTTCATTCTGGGATCAGAAACTTGCTGTCTTTATTGATGAAGAGATTGTCCATACCCTCAGACTCTTGGTTAGCCATTTGTACTATGAGATAGATTTCCATAACCTCTGGGAGGTCTTTTGCTATACTACTTCTGATCTGTTAGTTTGGTTTGAATATTGATGAGGAGGATAGACAGTTGGTGTACAGCAGTAGTGTTGAGATATATAGCTAGGATAATATTCAAAAGGGATGCTTTGATTAGTTTCCAATTGATAATGCCATGAAATTACAGGTCCAATACAGCAACATGTGTATATCATACTACACTGAAAATATAGTAATAATTATTGTTTTTAAAGTCATGTCTTTTACATCAGTTGTGACAATTGTGAAAAAGGGTGTGAATGGAAGTGACCACATGAAAATGTTTGTAGAAAAATGTGCATATCATCAGGAGTATTCAAACCTTTAATATGCATGTAAATGAAAATTATAAAAAATGTTTATCCAAATGGGAAGAGCAATGAGACACAGGAGAATGATGAACTTTCTGAAAGTAATTACACGTCTCTTCAAATTATCCCATGCTAAAATAGATGCCTATAGCTGCTTGGAGTCAATAGAGGTAAGTGAGTTATAGTGATAAAAGTATAACCAATAACTCTCCAATGAATAGTATAGTATCATATCTGGATATTGCACACAAGATATTGTACTATCTAAATTCATAAGGACAACCTCAATTCTTGCATTGATAGAGATTATAATTGATTTGGGGTAAGACATTAAATCTTTCTTTCAGTGTATTTTAGTAGACATTCAGAACCATCCCTTCAAAGGCACAACAAAATTGGTTCACACAAATTATTGTAAGTAATAACATTGTTGAAGTATTTGGCACACCTCATAAAAAAAGAAACACAATTAAAAGATCTACACATTTATTACTCCTGTCAACTAGAAACTACCACATAACATTGGTAAATATTAAATTGAAGCACTATTTATAGAGGTGTGAGCCTTTCAGAGTATGGGACAGTTGGTCCAGAAGTTTCAAAGAATGATACTTTAGGTGGTGTTTCATTAGACCCAATGATGTTAATAAATTATATTAGGCTTATAAATAATCATTGTTATTTTAATTATATATACCCTTTATTTCCTTCCAACCATTATCATCACTTCTTTTTCTCCCTGTCTCTTGACTTATTATCACACCTCTACCTTTACCTCTCCTTGCTGGTACAACTCTTCCTCTTCATCTAGGTACATCAATGTTTATATTGCACTATTCAATAACATCACTACCATTGCTCCTACGCTTATCACTTGCTTTACCCATTCCTCACCGCTTGAGCCTGAATGTAAATCATTTTTTCCCTCTGGGTCATTAACTGACCATCACTCCAATACCTCACTTGCATTTATCAAAAGTTTAAATTTTATAGTATAATTTTAATAAATTTTATTAATAATATAACACTTACAATAACTCTGAAGAATAAACAATAATTCTACCAATTGTGGTTTCACATTATCACAGTGACGCCTAAGATGTTTCAGAAAACAGCTGGTCACTCATGTGTGACAGCAGGCTTTCTTAATTAGCTAACTATGGTCATTGCATGGTGAAAAATGGATGAATATGGCAATCAATGAAATAGACACATACATGTAACTAAAGTAGATATATACAGAAGATATAAATTATTATATATTGTCAGTTAATGTACATTAAATGATATATTAGTGTGTAGTTAAAATATACAGGATATACAAAACAACTAGTTAGATATAAAAGTCTGTTTAGTTTAAGGGATGGTCCATCAAAAATTTAGTGATTTATGCTGTATATTATTTTTGATTCTATATGCTATACTTCTTGCAAAGTCAATAGCTAGAGTTATTATATATGACTTAAACTACATTGGATTATTTCATTTATTCACTAAACAAAAGAACTTATTAGAAGCAAGATACAGTTCAGCTGAAAGTTAGTATGATTGTTAGTGATCTGTAACTACTGCAAGGTAAAGCATTGTAGTGTGTAGAGCAATAAGAAACAAACTAAGTAAAAACTAAATACTATACATTAGTGTACAAACTTAACTGGTGTAAACAATGTGGCTACATCATGAAATGTAGTCTTTCCTATTAATCACATATTTTTATTAAAAATTTACATAATCATCATAATAGCGACAATGACTTTGTGACACAAATAGTTAATACAAATATAAAAATAAGGAAATATGTACTGATGTATATATGTTGTTAACTAAAATACTGAAGATTAGTTCAACCTGTCAATGACAACATTTAGTTCCCTTCAAATGATTCATATCTCATTTAAGTATAACTATAGATTAGTAGATTCAATTATATAAATATGTTACAGCTATTAAAACGCTATTACTATCAGTTTAATGTGACACCGAATTGACTTTTCAAGCTTTGGGGGTGTGGTTTAGTTTGAGCACGTTAGAACCACTGTTTAATGTGGACAAGGTAGAGCCTTCTTCTTTTAGTCCTGGCCGTTGTGATCCGCTTAAAGAGACTACTAGATGGAACGTTTATAGAAAATAAGTTAGAAATGTGACTGAGTGGAAAAAATCGCCAAAATTAAGAAACTCAGGACAAGTATGTATTTCATCATCTAATAAAATAGTAAGTAGATAAAGTCTTATCATAAATCATCACTGCTCTGATGACTGTATTAGTTAATGATAATATGAAGTCATAAAAACTCTGTTTCTTTGGGTACCAACTAAAGAAATGTATAACATCCTGTGTTAATGCCACTGAAATGCCTTGAGAAAGTTTCTGAGGGTCAAAGAAAGAAGCTTGTTGAAGGGTTTTGGATGTCTGGTGACTTTAACATTAAAAACACATCTGTGGTTGTGTACAAATACTAGTAATAAAATTATACACCTTGCAAGGTTCATCATTTCATTGATCTTGAAGTAGAATGTACTTTGTAAGTAATGACTTAGTCTTGAACAAAATAGGGAAGATTGCTTTTCTATGTATCATCCATTTAGTGACCAATGATAGATTGGTTCATGTTCTTCAAGCCCAATCTAAAACTGGAGGTTCACTATATACATATACCAACCAATGTGGACACCATAGACCTGGTAATAAAATAAGTAATTCTGAGATAGAATTTGTTAAGAGCTCTTTTCCAAATTATCAAAGCCACTGTTCTCAATCAAATAATGCTCATAGATGTTATCAATGTCCTGATATTTCTAATCACCCAGATGTATGTGACCTGTTTGCAGAAAGCAGACATGTTGAACACTATACTTAAATTAAATTTTTACTATCTCTTGAAACATGATTTTTTACTATTTTGTTAGGTTTTTGTTTTATTGAATTGTACTCAATGTTACAGAGATATGTCTGAGGCATCATGTTTATAAGAAGATAGCAAAATTCATTGTTTCCATATCCTATTATATTCTATACAAGTCGTATGACCAAACATACTTCTCTAAAAGAAGGAAGATGCTCAGGTGACTGCCTTTGCTTATCTGTTTCGATCAGGTTCTTCCATGTGTTTGATTATCAACATTCCAAACAAAGTCATATTTGACCTTCTTCAATGGAAAAGTGAGTCATATTTGAGAATGTTAAACCAAAATTAATAGTATACTCACACTAGTACAGTATAACTGGTAAATGAGTCTTAGTTATGTTAACAAGCAACACACTTCATTCTTAATGTTTCCCTGTACTAATGTAGAACTTACCTGTCTAGTAAAGCTTTAATAAAGCTATTGTTATGAAATAATACAAAAGCAGTAGAGTGATTATATTAGTGAAATTTCTTGATTACTATCTATTTAACTTTTACAAGAGCAGTAGCTGAGTCCTGGTTGACCACATTTTCCACATAGTCATGGTTGTTTATATTAGTTACAGGAAACATCCTCAATACATATCTCTTCAATGGGTGGCTCAATAATGACTGAGGTGATGGAAATGGTGTCAAAGGTTGAGGTAAAGAACATGTAATGTCTTGGAATTGAAGCTGTCAATACTCTCTTATTTTATCTTACAGATATGACTGTCTCTTATCTGTGAGACACACAGATAAATAAGGAAACCATAACATCCATAAAATTGTTTGGTTTTTATATGAGGGATTTCTTAAGAGATCTAATTCTTTGACTGGACCATCAATGGATCCCTTAACTGAAGCTTGTGAGGTTTGTCACTGTCAATGATAAAGTGATAATATTTTTATATTATGTCTATATTTTTTATATTAGGTACATTTGAAATGTAGGGTCAGGAAACTGGTCAAATCATAAGTAGGTACCAATACTTGACCATCTTCACTAACAACTAAGTGAGCAATATTGTCTACTGAAGACTGCTTTACTATATTCGCAATTTATTTACAGAGTTTACTTCAGTACATTTAAACTTCTCTTTGATGTTTTAAAGAACTTGATGTTAGAATGAAGGTGCTTGTTCTGTGATGTAGTTCTAATAATACAGCTGATTTGTTATGACTTGCAGAAGCAGCAATTGTTGAGGAATAAAACTAAATGGTTAGCTGAATAAATGTACATACATGTATGTATACATAAAGTCAGTTTCAATCAAGGCTACTTCAAAGTATTGCAAGATCAGTTGATTACTTAATCTATTGTTAAGTGTTGTATAAACTTAGGTAGTGTCAATAAGCCATAAAAATCCTACAGTGAAAATATACTTTTTACCAAGTAATTATAGACATCAAGTATAACATGTGATACCAAGGTGTATTATGTGTAGCTAATAAGAGAAAGAATGGCAAGAGCCCTAAAAATCATGCAAGTCCTATGTTAAAGAAGTTAAAAATATGTTAATTACTAAGTATCAATCACAGCAATTATTTCCGATGGCAACCCTAGTTCAAAGGTCATTTTCTGCCACACCACAATATTTGTATCAATTTTGAAATTAGTATCAGTCACCTCAACTAGGAAGTCAAATTACATACCAACTTTTCATATAATGTTTGAATTAGGTTGAATCTGATATATCTTTTGTGTCCTTTTAATCCATGGTTTTGTGTCCTTTCAATCCATGGTTATTTTGTTTACATAGGCACAGGGGTCAACTGACCTCTGAACTATGTATGTAAGCTGATTTTTTCTAATATGACCTTTTTATTGGTTCCAACTGTACCTCTTTAGGTATACAGAGTTTGATTGTTCCAATGTAAAACAGCTGCAAAGGATAGAAGAACAGTTTGTATATGTTTATTATTGAGAAAGTGGCAATCACAGAGATAATAACATTTCCCTGTTTGTAAGTACCAAATCAGACACAGACACTAAAATGAAAATTCAAACATCATTTGATTTGTTGAAGGTGAAGACACAAGTCACACAACACAACAATCAGATAATTTTAATTGATCATCACTAGTCATATCATTTTTTGTTATATCAATTAGAGATATTGCATCTTATGATTCTCAAAATCCTCAAAAGTATAGAGTCTGAATGCCATTCCTGTCATAATCCATTCACACTTATCCATTTTTTATGTAGGTCCTGATTTTTGTATGTTCTTGGTCCACATGATAGTATCAAGTGAGACAATATTGATAATACTCTACTTCAATCTATACTGCAAACAAGTAAGAACAAGTACCACCTAGTACATAAAGTATACCAGAGTATCCTAAGATTGCTTTGTACCACATGGTACATATTATACTATAATGATTATGTTCATTTTACATTCTTTTAACCCTTCATCTGCGTTATTCAATTATTGCTCGTTAAGGGCGTGGTGCGGGACAAAAATTGCTTAAGTCAACTATTTGCTGGTCTTACCATTTTAAGGCATTTTGCGGTTTCTATTTATAGCAGAAGTCTAAAAATAACTTGATGACTCTCTTTGTGGTTAGCCACGAGGCACTGTGGGAAGAAGTGAGTCAGTGAGAGATTTGGAGTCTGTCAATGCTGGTACCTTTGTCTACGTATAAACGGTAACTTTATAACTGACTGGTTCCTTAGAAGTAGTCTTCCTTTGCCCTATATTCCTCTTTGATAGCTCATTTTTTGAATGAAAAGAAGAGGTATCCTTGAAGCTATTTTAACTTGGCTGTGTGTGATTAAACATGGTACGTGACATCAAGAGTTTATAGTAAGCTATGAAAAATGTCATCAATCCAGAAAATATGTCAGTGAGAAGATCTCTATTGATTTGAGGTTAGTTTGTTTTAGTATTTCGTTACTTAGTGTACCTGTCCTTTGATTTAAAGCTTTTAAGAGTAACAGACAACTTGTAGAAATTAACTTCTGCTGTACATAGCACCATCAAAATCACTGCTAATATAATATACTATATCAATAAAACATTACTCTCTCTTTGTCTCTGTGTTCTTCTAAGATTGTTCTTCCTAGTATTGTTATTTTAGCCATGACTTTGTATTCTCTCTCTCTCTCTCTCTCTCTCTCTCTCTCTCTCTCTCTCTCTCTCCTCTCTCTCTCTCTCTCTCTCTCTCCCTCTTTCTCTCTCTCTCCCTCCCTCCGTCTCTCTCTCTCTCCCTCTCTCTCCCTCTCTCTCTCTCTCCCTCTCTCTCTCTCTCCCTCCGTCTCTCTCTCTCTCTCTCTCTCTCTCTCTCTCTCTCTCTCTCTCTCTCTCTCTCTCTCTCTCTCTCTCTCTCTCTCTCTCTCTCTCTCTCTCTCTCTCATAGTTAGATTCATCCTTAAAAGAGGACATAATTCAAGAGCTGCACTGATAGTATTATAACTTATGTGTTTGGTTTACAGGCACAAGATTGAACATATTTTCCATATGATCTAAAGTCTTATCTTTGTTGTTGTAATATTATTATTATAATTATGTAGGGGTAATGATCTCTTCTACTTTACTCTCTCTATCTCTGTCTTCTAAGATTTGTTTATAATCATTACTAGCTATTATAATATTGTTGATTGACTCATAACTCTATCAAATATGGTATCAATGACAAATCATACTAAAATATATCATAGACCTATGAATACAAAGTGCAATATATTGTTTTATAGTTTTTAGTTTTCACTTTTTACAAATATCACAATCATAATAGGTTTGATATCAAATTTTACATTGATGTACACAAAGATCATACAGCTAGTACTGACAAGGAGCTAACACTTAATTACTTTAATGTTGAGGTTTTTTACAGTATTACAATTAGCTACATTCTCAACTAATGAATGTTATTGAAAATAATAAGTCATGCAATCAAGTTTGATTACACTATCTACATATCCCTAACAATACAAAGCCTTGCGTCACATCACATTGAGTATGTCCATCAACTTATGAACACAGTACATGCACAACACATGAATATGATGTGTAGCAATGTAAGGATAGAATTGATTTCTATCTTGACGTTTCAAGCAGTGCATTCATGCCAATCAGATTGTAAATTAACACATATTTGCACATACCAATGAGTTTTTAGCAAACGAGAAACTTATTGAGGCTGTTTGTTGTTTTCATTGCTTGTAACAAGTATCTAGCCAAAGCTACAAGGATCCAAGATCAAGAGAAAACACATAAAAATAAGTGGCTAACCAGGTAACTGAAACTGAAACTCTCCTTGTTGGAGACATTGAATAAATATAGGACACACCCACCTTGTTCTTTATTTCTATTGCCTTCTTCATTATCTGTAAAGCAAAGCAAGCAGCAACACTTCAGTCTCCATTTTGCACTAATTGACTTTATAATAATGAGGCAGGTTTTTACTTGACATGAGTCTGCTTGTTTATATGAACAATATTGGCACTATGCTATGCTACATGACACAATGTCAAGAAGGCAACTTAGTGCATATACAAGTGTATTTTTGTGTACCCACCTTAACTGTTACATTATTCTCTTCATCATCAATTCATTATGAGTGTTTTATTCTACAGGAAGGTATAATGCACTAGTGATACTACTGATACTAAGAAAGTAGTAGTTCTTTTAAGATATGTACAATTTATAAAGGTATTGTAATCCTTTTATCTACTTCATCTATCTATGTGTATATTAGTACTTGTTACTATATGTATATTTGTGACCATTAATACAAAAATGGTACCTAATGTGTAAACAGATTTTGAACAAACACTTCTATAGAATTATTGTTTATTTTGTATTTATCATTTCCAGTAAGACAATGTAATCATAAAGATCAATAATTGAGCTTGTTACTTACTGAATTTGAATAACCTGCTATTAAAGATGACTCATAGTAACAAAATGTATGCAAGTACCTCTTTAAAATTTGTTTGCATGTAAGATACCATTTTGATATTTGTTGCTACATTTTTATAATATCCTTTTATCTATTAGGTCCAGTGCTCAAGATACAACTCACAACATAATGAAGTACTCAATGTGACATTATGTGTAATAACCTGTTCATTTTGTGATCAATACATACCAAAGTTATGATAAACTGGACTTTTTAAAATACATAAGAACCTACATGTACTTACAATACATTTATATATTTACATGTTCATGAAATGATATAGTAATAAAACAAAGTAAATGTATTATATGTACCATATATTATAATGACCAGTGTTCATAATGGATCATAAGATTGATTGATGTCCTTGATGATTAAGAAATCATCCATAACTTCAGTCTTGTGGTCTACTATGAAATAGAAACCCAGGAACCTTGGAATGTCATTTGGGTAAAGGGTACTCTATCTGTGCAACTTTTTTTGATCTAACTAAAGCATTTGACTCAGTTCCACATCAATCCCTTCTTGATGTACTTTTTTTAACTTGACATTATTCATCACCTTATGGTTTGGCTTCAAAGCAATCTCACACTTCAATCTCAGCAGGTTGTTGTTGATGGGAGTTCTGCTTCTAAGTCTACCGTCCTATCTGATGTTCCTCAAGGCTCGAATCTTGGACCACTTCTCTTCATTTTGTATGTGAATGACATATTCCAATTACCTTTCTCCTCAACTTCATCCATCATCCTATATGCTGATGACATCCTTCTATCATGTCCCTTCAAATCATCCTTTGAATTTTCACTTGCATAATCTAACATTAATATTCTCTCTTTTTGGGTCAAATCTAAACACCTAACTATTATAATCACTCAAAAACCAAATACATGATCATTTCCAGAAAGTCTCCTACATCCTTTGCTACTCAGGAATATAGCGTACATATTGTTCATATCTATTCATTTGTTCACCTGTTAATGTCATCACTTAACATAAATCCTTTACCTCCTATTTTATTTTATTGTTTTGATGCTCTTCATATTAGCTTTCCTATTGAGTGTCTTTTGTGTTTTAATAAAAAAACAGAACTTAAGCTGTATTTTAAAGAGTTTCATAGACCAGAAACCACTGAACAAGCAGTTTACTAGTACTGAGGGATTGGGCTACACACTAGTTCAGTAAAACCACCAATCAAAACCTTTCAAGTGGTCTTGTGATTATTCTTGTGAGAGCAAATCATTGGGTTGTGGCATGCAGTATTGGTTGTGACAACCACATCATACAGATTTATGACTCCTTAATATTCTACTGTCATTGAAGCTACAAAGAAAGTAATATTCAATCTTTTCAATAAATCCAGAACAGAGATTGTTCAAGTTGATGTACAGCAGCAACAACGCAGAGAAGACTGTGATATCTTTGGCATTGGTATCTCCACTGCCAGCATACCTTTTTGCATTGATGTAACCACTTATTCTTTCATCAGTTTGAAATGAGGCATCATTTATATGCCTGTTTCAGTGCTTGACTATTGTCCCTGTTTCCATCAAGCAAAATTTAATTAATTCATCTCAAATTTATTTATTTTAATAACACAATAATCTCATTAATTGAATTTATTCTTTTGATTCTTTAAAATTATCATTAGTCAAAACAATATACCAACCTTTTTAAAACCATTCACTATATATAATAGTAGGATTATCTTTCATGTACTTGTGACATGCCAATCATCAGGAAATTCAACAGAAGGTACACATCTTTGATTTTTCCCAGAGTGGATGATCTGAGGAGGAAGAAAATCTTCATTCATTGTATTTGTGAAAACAGCTGTAATTTGCCAATTATCATTAATGCATGCAATTTTAACTCATTTTGATCCTTCTTCTGCCATCGTCCTGGAACTTATGGGCACATACTGTATCCCTGTATGATCCTAATTGATCACCAGCTTCTTTGGAATCTCTCCCATCTCCACAAGTGTCTGTACATCAAGTAGGAATTGACTTTTGTAAGCTTCAAACTCAGATAGCTTGACTTTAGCTTTTGTGCTTGCCCTTTTTTACATATCCCATACGATCTAAAAAGCTTTTAGCCCAATTCTTGCAAATGACAATATGTCCACCATTGCACTACAATAAGTTGCTGTCATGGTTTTTGACAACTCCTTCCACAGCAGCCATTACTATAGCTGAGTTGATAACAGCTCCACCTTCTCTTAAATTTTTTACATATTCCTGCACCTCTTTTTCCATGATAGCTCCCAACAGTAGGGGATGACATCTTTACCACTTTCCAATTTCTTTATCTTCATTGACTTGCCAAACTTGTGCTTGAACTTAATTTCTTGTTCATATTTTTTCCAGGTGCGAGCAGTACTCTCCTTTAAAGGATGGTTAGCAAACTCCTTTTTAAAAAGTTGTAGCGAGTTTTTAACTCGCATATCGGATGCTCATTTTGCTACTTTAGCTCTTTCATCATCCGAATACTTAGCATATTGCTCTCTTTTAGATACAAGGTTTTCATCATGAATTAGTTCTGAGCTTCTCTATTAGACGAAGCTATACTAGAAGACGGCATTTGTTCTGACAGGGGTCCATTAGGATTTGACAAAAAGCTATATTTCTTGAAATACTTCAGTAACGCCATGTTTGTATTGATCCACGTGCCTCATGCAAGTGGGTTTACCATAAATGGTTAATTAATTATTAATAATATATGGTTTAACCGTGTGTGATTTTTTTTCGCGTCAGTTATTTTCATGAATTGTCCTAAATTCCGTGAAATTCGCGAAATATGCTGCCCTTGAAAAAACCTGTTATACGGTATCCAATGATCTACAGCGAAGTCAAAATCATAAATATAGGTTAACATGTACTTAATCAAAACTAAAATATTTCATCTGTTGTATGTTTTTATGCATGTCTAAAGATATGTTATAAATAAGTTGATAATTTTGTAAGCAATAGTAAACTAATTATGCCATGGAAAGGCATCTTGATTGTTTTGATATCTATAAAACTATTGATGTCAGAACATGAACATATTATACAGGATTGATCTATAGTCCTTGTAGTATTATTCTCTACACATTAATAACATGGATCATAGTACTTATACAAAGAAAATTAAAATTAAATGGTCCAATCATTCTTTTTACCTACTATGACTAAAATAAGAGACACTACTTTCAGCACGAACCTAATATGTGCACAATATATAATGGTTTCACTTTCCTTTGTACACTTTCCACAACATGATTTAATTGGTCTTATAGAGATTTGTTTGTTAGTTACAGTATACCTCAATACAAAGTTATTCAATATAAAAAAAATTGTTCATATACAACCATACACATTGTATTAGTTGTGTCACTTAAAAAGTTAAATTAATTTTATATAATTTTAACTTTTTATTGCAAAAAAATGATTGCTCTTTATTAACTAACTGCTGTGCTTGTCATGAACAACACACCTAAACAAAGTATAATCTGTAGATAGTACCACTGAATAAATAGCTAATGTAAATTTGTGAGCCTTAGTATATATTGGGTGTTGGGTAATTCATATTTGTTTAGAAAATCATGATATCTTTATGACCACTTAAGTCTCAATGTATACACTATAAGTACATGATAGATTTACTGTTTAGGTTGCAAATATGTGTAAGTATAAATGTATATACCCAGAAATAGAATTGTAATAATATATATTATAATCATTGATGCTGCTATTAATGATCTGGAATATTGCTAGATTAAATCTGCATGCAATATAAGAGCTTGTCTCTTTTCATCATTTTCATCTGATGAATATTATAACCACACCAACCTTGATGTGGTTTGCCTCCCCTTTATATTTGCATTTACATTTCTCCCAACATTGAGTCACAATTACACGAAGAAATAGAATAAGATTGTTCTTTATATTTGAACTAATACAAAAAATAGCATTGCTTTTGCAAAAAAGTCATCCTAGACATTTTTGCTAAAATCTTCCTCTTTTTATATGCACATCAAGTATAAATTAGCATTAAGTCTATTAATAATTATTATAGTGATTCACCATATTCTTCTATCCATGGCAAAAGATTTTACTCAACTTCACTAAAAATAAAACAATTCAACTTTCTTTCTTTTTGTTTTAGCAGTACCAACAGGTGCATGAATAGGAGACAATAATTACCACACTGAACATGATGTTTTAGGTTTCAGAGAACATCAGGATTGTACTTCAAAGCAGACAAAAGATAAGTAACCTATAGAGGTACACTACTTTCTATCCACAGTATGAACAGGAAGTACATATTTCTACTTAATTTTGACTTTCCAATGTAACAAAAAATATTTTATTATTGTTAACTAATAACACACCTACAAAATTATAAAATTATTAAAATATCAAAGACAACATTCTCAATTTATTATCAAAGTTACTAAAATAACAAAAAAAAGAACCAGATCTATATGTATCTGCAAAAGAGAAAAAAATGGTTAATTAGTGGTCTAAATGGTGTTTGATATCAAAAAACAATCTGTGACTTGAATAAATCATTTCATATTAAAATAATAAATTATTAATTCTAGTTTCTATAAAAGATGATGTACAATGTTTTGTATTGACAATTGGATTATCATACTTTGTTGGTTTCAAGTGAAGCTTTACATGATTTATTATGAATTTAAATATCTTGTTTGGTTTACATAAATAAAGTTTTTAATCTTACCTCTGCATATGTAGTTGTAGTAGCTATTATGAAGTACTGCTAATAGGATCATCTATAATAATTATAATAATAATGGCAGTCATAACTTAAGAAAGTAAAGTGCAATGATACTACTAGTAAAAAATGATTAGATTCATATAAAATCACATGTACATATACTAGCATGTATAATTATTATTATAGTAATAGCTTAATGACAAACCTGATTCCTTGAGAAGGAATTGACAGATTTCAATGGCAAGTGATTTCTTCTGAAGCGGACCATCTAAAATACTAATGATGCTGCCCCATGTCACTGGAGATGGCTCATTATCCAACCAGCTTTGCAACATTTTGGACATCTTCACTTGGTCAGAGTAATTAGAATGACACAATCCCTCAATAGTGTTAGAGTCAACTCCAAGTAAATCCCCTATCTCTTGCCATTTTGCAGTGAGAGAAGAAAGAAATGTGAGGAGAAAACGTTTCTCGGGTTTATTTGCTGTGAAGTAAAAAAGTACTATCAATGCAATAAAGTGAATATGCTCTAAAATAAGACCTACTATAAAGAATTATTATTATGGTAATAAATATAATTAATAATAGTAAAAACATGTAAGCCACAAACTTCCTTGTTATATAAACTGTAAAGAAGTGTACAAATGTCTAAAACTAAAGATGCTGCAATACATCAGGTATTTGGGGCTCCATAGATATTAAATGCATGGTGACAGAAAAGATACTATAGAGATATAAAGAACTCCCAGTCATTTTGTTCTTATTGTGCTAATGTCTAAGGACAATTCACAGAAAATCATGATCTCTTTGTGCTAGTCGATCAGAACAGTGCAGACATCAGATCAATTGCCTTGTTTGCTCGCCTTTTAAATTATTAATATTAACACTATTAATTCTCCAGTTCCTATTTATCAACATGTATATTTATCATGTATTTACATCATTAATGTTATTAAACACTTGTGTTCACTATGTCTAACAGACATCATTGTTACAATTGAAATCACATTTTAATAATCTATTACTGTAATTATGGAGAAAATGTTTTCATTATACCTCTAATATTGGATGTTAAAGATGGTGATAATAATGGTATGGGAGAAAGATAATTGCTTGGTGCTAGACCTTCTTGAATACCATATCGTACCAACCACCATCCATCTTGTCCTGTTTCCATGGTAATGACATCAACAATGTCACCTTCTTTGATGGTGATTTCATCATCTTGACTGGCAGTGTAAGAGAACATAACTTTAGCTTTTAATTGGTCATGAGGTGAACCCATTAAATCAAATGATGATAAATGGGTAGGCTTCTCTGGAACTAGAGAATTTAAATAACTATTAATGATAGATACTCTATTTGACTATAGAGTTAACATTGATATTACTACTAAAGCTGATATAACCTTCATTAGTCACTATAGAGAAGAACCAACTAAAATCAACTAAATGAGACTTATTTTGTGCCCTCAAATTTAATATCTGGTTCCTATGCTTATGAATCAACATGTCATTATATTATGCAATATGACAAAAAATAGTAATGTTGACCAAACATAACAGATATTACTGCTACAATGAAAACCACTTCAATATAATCTACTAATATAATTATGAAGAAATATTTTTATTATACCTCTAATGTTGGAAGCTAAAGATGATTGTACTGAATGTATGAGAGAGAGATAATTGCTTGGTGCTAAACCTTTTTGAATATCAAATAGTACCATCCACCATCCATCTTGTCCTGTTTCCATGGTAATGACATCAACAATGTCACCTTCTTTGATGGTGATTTCATCATCTTGACTGGCAGTATAAGAGAACATAACTTTAGCTTTTAACTGGTTATGAGGTGAACCCATTAAATCAAATGATGTTGATAAATGGATAGGCTTCTCTGGAACTAGAGAATTTAAATGACTATTAATGATAGCTACTCTATTTAACAATAGAGTTAACATTGATATTACTACTAAAGCTGATATATACTTTATTTGTCAGTATAGAGTTGCTATTAACTAAATGAGACTTAGTTTGCATCCTCACATTGAATATTAGGTTCCAATGCTTATGTATCAATATCTCATTATATTATACAATTTGACTGAAAATAGTAATCTTAAGTAAAGCTAAATGATATCATAGCAATATAGACCCCACTGAAATTATCACATTTTGAACAGTTTACAGTTTAAAGAAATACATTTATTTTACCTTTAATATTGCAAGGTAAAGATGGTAGTACTGATGGAATGAGGGAGAGATAATTGCTTGGTGCCAATCCTTTTTGAATACCATTTCGTACCAACCACCATCCATTTTGTCCTGTTTCCATGGTGATAACATCAACAATGTCACCTTCTTTGATGGTAATCTCGTTATCTTGGACAGCAGTGTACGAAAAAATGACTTTAGCTTTTAACTGGTCATGGGATTGTTCTCTTGAATCATGTGATGAAGTATGGACAAGCTTCTCTGGTACTAGAAAATCAGCAGGAGATTAAATGGAAATTATTAATAAACCATATATCAAAATTCCTACAAAGATTGTAACTAATAAATATGATGATATCATATAAAGTCACCATCATCCTTTTACATTGATTTATGCTTTGCAAAGATGTGACAAACTCTTATAACTAGAGGTGTTAAAATATATCAGGTCCTTAGGCTCCATACATGCCAAATTCATAGTGATTGACTTGCTAGTCATTTTGTTCTTATAATACTAATATTGAGACACAGTTCACAGAAAGTCATGATTTCCTAGTGCTTATCAGTCAGTAGATATCAAATCAATTACCTTGTTTGCCAGACCTCTTAATTTAATCAGTATTAATACTATTGCTATCATTTACACAAATGTAGGATATGAAGCAATGTTTGATTCTTTGTTATACAGTTCTTATGCTTATACATCAACATCTTATTTATATGTACAATATGCTATATGACTAAACAATGGTGTTAACTATTATTACTACATTGGTTTTTCTCCAATCTCATTTAAATAGAAATATATGAAGAAAATGACTTCAATTCACCTTCAAATGTGGGAGGTAAAAGTGGCAGTACTGATGGTGAACATTCTATATCTACATCAGTGACTTGATTGTCTAGAGTGAATATAAATAATCAATTAAACACATTATTTGTTTTCTCTAAAAAGTAGTCGTTATTAATATTATGTGAAAATAAATTAACCTGACTTAGTTTCTTCTTTCAAAGTAGTGGTGCTGTAGTTGCCTTTGTTAATGTCTTCCTTTTCTAAATATGCACATGAAATTAAGTCACCTTGTACAGTGAATTATAATAACTCACCAAATCCTTCCATCCATGGCTGAAACTTTTTAATTAATTCCACAGGTGGCAAATCTTGAATAGTACAAGACACTTTAATTTCTTTTCTTTTGTTAACAGTAGCAAGTGCTACATGAATAGGAGGCATATCTCGCTGAGCTTGATGTTTTAGGTTACAGAGAGCACCAGGTTTACACTTTAGAGCAGATGGATGATAAGCTAAAGGCTCAGCACAGGACTCAATGGCAGCAGTAACTAGAGAACGTAATGAGGAACATTCAGCTGGATCACCAGTCCAATAGATTTCCATCCATAGCATTGTGTCTACTAAAAGTAATGATCCATGAGGCTCTAACGACTGCAATTTAACAGCAAATCGGAGCTGACAAGGAAATTGTGCATTCAGACACTCGAGTGTGAAAAGTGGAGGCTCTTTACGATTCAATAATGCTACAACAGCTGCTGGGAATACACCCTAGAAACAAAAGAATGTGAACAAACATTATATTGATCATTCTTACTTGAGGCACAACTCCATGTTGAAAAGATAAAACCAATGGTTCACATGTTTTGATGAACTTTTTCTTTTCGTTAGTGGTTAGATGTTTAGGAGATAAAGCAGTTGGAATGAAGTAATACGTAGACTCTTCACGATGAACTTCAGCTACAATACAGAGGTCACACAGCAAACGTAATAGGTCAGTTTTTTCAAAAAGACCTGGTGCAAATTGAATAGATACGAGATCTAGAAGATCTATTGTAAACAAGCCTTCTTGTTGAAGTCGACAGTGAGCATTTGGTGGCAAAAGTTTTCCTTCTTGTAATAGCATTTCAGGGAAATCAACGAATGATATACGAATTATATTGGAAAGCGCATCCAAGAAATATTGTGGATTTGTAAAAACGAGGTGAGAGCAAGTGTTAAAGTGTAGAAAAACTGAAAGAGACTTGAAAAATGCAATAGCTCCTTTTATTTGAGCCTCAGTCATTCCTAGTGTCTGACCAACGTCTTGACATCGAGTTTGAGATACAATACCATGATCATTTTTCTCCCCTTCTTCTTTGACGTTAGACTCCAAAACATACCAACGAATAGGGACTTTCTTCTCAACAACTGCTTTCTTATGCCCCATAACATATGTTCTAACAAGAGATGAGAGATCTTCACGATCTTTTAGGCACATATTATCAACAGGAAAGATAAGCTCTTGCTTTGATTTATTATAAAATATCAATTGATCTTTGTATTGTTGCAAAGCTGCTATAAGTTGTGCATTCTTTTTTTTTAATGACTCACGAAACAACTTTCCCAGACCTCTCATTTTGTCTTCATAGGTACCAATGATGAGGAATGTAGGCAATGACTCACTGTCAGAATCATCAACAGCAGCAAGCTTAGCTGATGAAATGGATCGTACATATGTTGTAATGAGCTGAAGATTTGTCATCCTAAGCTCTTTAGGCTGAGTTAATGGCTTGCCATCAATAGAATATTGAAAGATTGGCTTACTTGACAGTCGATCTGTCAACTTGTGTACAATCACAATGACTGTATTGCCACGTACAAATGCTCTAGAAACATCAGCAAATTGTGGTTGACCACCACTATCAAGTACGTATATCCAAGTTGACTGGGAGAGTTGTTGAGAGGCTGCACCTTTCATTGCAGAGAGAATATTTTTTGACAGTTGTAGAACGTTATCCTTTCTGGCTGGCTTTGGAACAGCCATATCACACTCAACAGATCCAAAATCATTCAAAGGCTGAACAGAACCATCTTTTTCCTTAACAACACCTTTTCTTCTGTTTGATGGATGACTTGATTCCTTAGGTAGAGTATCTTCATTTTGAATTGCATTTGATTTGGGATTTGGTTCTTTCTCATTTTTAGAATAATATTCTAAAGTTGTGGTGGTACTTTGTTCATCCGAAATTACCAAAGAGGGTTTTAGAGAAATAGAATGTCTTGCAACATCTGAGTGTGCTGTTTCTTTTCCCTTTATTTTTTCAATATTTGATAGTGGTGTTTCCTTTTTTGGTATAGAAGGCAGAAAATGCTGTTTACCTTCCGTGGGATTTAAGCTTGCTTGTACACGAATGTCTTCTGCTAGCATTCGCATTAGTTCCTTTGTATCAACCATTTCCCAATTTTTTGTACCATCAAGAGTAGCTACTCTTTCAACAGCTCTTATTGGCCGATCAGCAATAGCTGTGCTGTAATGATGATATGGTGGCTCCCACTCAAAGAGAAGATGCTTGAAAGAGGTCTTACCGACAGCTGGAGGACCCACCAAAAGCAATTTTATGATTGAGAGGATAACATAACCTTCATCAAGAGCTTGCAATAAAATACTTTTGTCTGAACAAATAATAAAGTTTAATCATTTCCATATCTGAGATAGTTTGAACTTACTGTTATGATCAATTTGATCAATTTGATCCATGAGCTTTTTGTAGAAATCATTAGCCCTCCTTTTAGCTATTGTCAAAGCTGTGTCACCATTCTGATTAAAACAAATTCAGGTAATTTCTTCAGTCCAACTATGAATGAGTAATTCCATGCACTGCTTTGCAAGACATAGTTCATAACTATTATTTTGTAAATTGATATAAAGCAAATACAAAATAAACTTGTATGCTTTATTTATTTCTCATATCTGGCATATTTTATTTATTACCTGTGCCAAAAATTAATATGAAGTGAATTAATTTTAATAATCTTATTCACAGTTGTATCATTATTGATACTGTCCTTGATTATATAAAGTACATAATAAAATTCATTTTTTTGTGCAATGTTATGTATATTATTATAATATATAAACTAACTTTATTATGTAATTGCTTGTCAGCTCCTTTTTCTAATAGAAGTATTGCTGTTGACTGGTGTCCCTCCTGACAAGCTAATATCAATGGAGTGTTGTTATCCTAGAAAAAGAAACAAAATTTTAATCTTATATTTTTGATGATTACATTTCTTATGTTGTCATCACTACTTTTAATCAGTTATATAACAGCATACTATTACAGTTTAATATTAATATATATTCATTTACACAATTTGAGTGTGTTACACATACTCCATATAAGTTTCAAAAAGATGGAAATCAGAGACAAAAGCAAGTATTTTTGGAATAGCAAGCAAAACAAAAGCATTTAATTTACTTTTTCAACTGAAGTGCTGAGAGAAATACTCTATTATCATTCTGATGAAATCAATATGACTCAAAACAAAAGGACATTTAGGTAGTAAAAGACCAAAAGGGTAGGTATGATGGTAATTACAACACTTGTATGTCTTCAACATGATATATCTTTTGATTTTGTATGGACTAATGTTGGAACAATATCGATGATGATGAACCAATGATGACATGGCAAGATGGTAATTACAATACTTCAAAATAAGGTATCGTTTGACCACCTATGGACTAATGTTGAAACAATTGCTTCATAACTTAATTTGCTAGCATATGGCAATATATGATGATGGTTTAATGTACCAAAGTCTGAATGATTTGTGTTTTAAGATCAATTTTTAATCATGACTATGCTACAATGTTACTTGCTGGGATTGCTATTAATTCCCCTGGCTCTTGTGATAGTAATTACAAAGTGACTGGCATTTTGCAAGCAATCATTTCATAGTCACACATATAAATTTATGTGTATAATTTTCAAATCAGGAATCATTTATATCTCTAAAGTCAAAAGAACAGAGTATAGTAAATTTCAGTGTAAACTATTTCTTTTTGATTGTATTTAAAACTTATCATATCCAGTTACCACAGTGATTACTTTTGACTGGTCCTCTACTAATGCCACATGGTCATTTATAACCTGGCTGTGATAGATACTCATCATTCCCTGTCTGAAAGACATGTCTCCTTGACTTAAAGCCGTATCAGCATGAAGGTAAAACCACCAAGTAAACCAATTAGACCAGCTGGATGAAGAGGCAGATGTTATCACTTAGAATGAATTTTTAATTAACCAGATAACGGCTAGACTACATTCTCTACCTGTTCAGTGGACATCTTCACTAGGGTCCATAGACATTGCCAGAATTCCTTTTCTAGAGTAATGGCCAGAATTCCTTCTCTAAGGCTAAGTAGTTGGTTCACGAGAAAATGGCTAGACTTCCTTTTCTAGGGTTGAGTAGTTGTGTTTGCGGTAAAGAATGAAGACTTTAATAAATCTATACTAAAATTTTATAATGTATTTGTTATTGTTTGCGTAATATTCAGGAATATACAGTACTCAAAACAACAAGGAATCACTGAGTGACATAAGAAAGCCAAATAACATTCAATATGATATCCAGACAACGCATATTAAGCAAACAACTTTGTAAGTGATGATCTTTTTTATTTTACATCATTAATTATTTGTCATTCAAATGATTTTGAATGACATTAGCAGTAGTTTTATGATTCACAATAATTTTGTATTTTTTTGAAATGACTAACAATCAAAATTATTTCCATCATAAAAGCCTACTTCATTCTGTCATTATAAATCTGATGGTCTACTTTGTTACTGTTATGAGTGTAGATAAAACAAAAGACCTTTAAAGTTATATAAAAGAGAAATAGACAAAACATTGACGCTGAATAGTTAGTGCTAGAGTTGTAGATATATTAGTGTTGATCATTCTATAGGTAGAGATGAGCCTACCCTCACATAAAAATGAACATCTAGTGCATATAATATAAGCCATTGCCTTTACAGGCTACTTCTTTGATATAAAATGTAACAATAAATAAAAAATGTATACTGACATAGTTTGAGTTTTCTTCTTTACTTATGATTGCATACATCTATTGACTCTTGAATGATTGAATTATTAATAGTAAATGGCATTGGATATTCTCTCAGAGATAATTCAGAAGTTCACAATTTGAGTAGGCAGCTGTATCTGAATTCACAGTATCCTTATAAAATTTGCAAAAGCTCTATTGATCTTTATCCGGGAAACAATGGTACTAAGATTGCCATAAATTAACTGACCATTACTTATAATCTATACCTTACACTATAAAGTACTTATAAATTAACTACACTAATATATGTGACCGTAGATGCAAAAAGAGCACCAAAGTCGGGATTTACACATTTTTGTATTCAAAGAAAAGCTGTATGATTACACGTCACAAAAAAAAATTGGAGGGATAGAAGTATGAGTGCCCAAGTCAATACTTAAAATGTCTACTTGTTCCCACATTAGTCACATTACTATATTTAGATATCCATACTACAGACAACTGTATATATTCAACAACGAATTTAACGCTGGTTCTTTAGGTTAATGATGCAGTTAAACATTAAACTTTCTTTAAAAGTCAGCCCTAAGATACATTATTGGCCAACGTCTTATTAATGAAAAAATTGTAAAAAACTATGACATCCCTAGTGTTTGTTAAAGTGCTTCTTATGCAATTTGTGTAAGAGGTTGTGATTGTCCATATTCAAAAGACCAAGTTGTCCCAATAGCATTATCCAAGAAAGACATAGGGACTTCAGGTTCCTCCAAATAGAGGTGGAATCATCTCAGTCACAGTTGTAATATTAACACTTTTGGTGGTCATTAATCGAGAGACTGACTACATGTCAACCGACTAAAACTTAGCCCCGCCTTTTTACGCAACACCCACAAAAATTAGAATAGCTTTATTGTAATTAATTATGTAGCTTGTGGAATAAATGGTGTTCTTTTTTATTTTTACATTAACACCAAACATTATAGAAGCATTGTAACTGGTACTAATAGAAAAAGCATTTCTGATGGAATCTCTAGGGTAATTTAATGTGTCAAACTAATCTTAATCAAAACAATTTGATCAAGGTGGTTACAAGCATTTTCATAACGGCTTTTAAGAGCTTGATAACCAGCTGGAGTGTATTTATGCCACACATGATGTTTAGTACACATAACAATTGGAGGTACTGTCATTTTATTGAACATTTTGCAACAACTAGCACAAACAAATAATTATTATGTTTCCAGAAAATGCAGAGAATTTGAAGTGTTCAGATTTTCTCAAATTGATATCAACAAAGATATCAGTTCAACATTATTGTAAATAAAAGATCCTTGCTATTAAATGCTTGTTTTTTTAAATGCAATTGCTCGAGCATAATATTACAGTTGTCTAAGGGTTGAGTAGCTGTGTTTGAGGTAGAGAATGAACTTTTGATTCCTAAGAAAATGGTTAGACTTCTTCTCTAAGGGTTGAGAAGTTGTATTCGAGCTAGAGAGTGAACTTTTGAATCCACGGATAATGGCCAGACTTCCTTCTTTAAGGGTTGAGTAGTTGTGTTTGAGGTAGAGAATGAACTTTTGATTCTGCAAAAAATGGCAAGAATTCCTTTTCTAAGGGTTGAGTAGTTGTGTTTGAGCTAGCGAATGAAGTCTTGATTCTTCAGATAATGGCCGAACTTCCTTCTCTAAGGGTTGAGTAGTTGTGTATGAGGTAGAGAATGAACGTTTGATTCTCTAAATAATGGCTAGACTTCCTTTACTAGGCTTGAGTAGTTGTGTTCTCTATCTGTTCTTATTTTCAATCACAACTGGTAGGAATGTGTTCCTACAGAAATATGATGGAGGATAGCTTTGATAGAGGCATGTTATGAATACGTTCTTTATACACAACTTGATTTGATTAGGTACCTTGAGGATAACAGTTATATGTAGGTGGATGTGAAGCTTTAGGAGCAGAGACAAGTGTTTTACTTTTTTACTTATAACAGTAACAGGGAATGGAGACAGTGGTCTTTCAGAGACCAGTGGTATCCTTATCTTGAGTTGTATCCAGTCCTGAAAGGTAACATTAACTTCAACCCATAGACACTGTTGCAACATTCGAATATCCCATAGAACTATGTTCAAAATTCCATAAGCTGCCTTAGTGCTGCACAAATGTAGAAATTTACTCTTCATCAACATTAACAACTCTTCCTGTTGATGACATGATATTTAACTTGAGTCTTTCCATTAAAATTGACAGCTTTGGGTGATAGTGTCCTTGCAATGTCTTTGTTGTCCTTCCACTTGATTAACCGATTATACGTGAAATTCTATTACACCGCAAATACACGTGACAGCGAAATTTATTTGAAGAAAAATTAGAAAATGACCTTTTAGGTTGACCTGTAAAGAGTGAGTTTTACTGAAAGAACTAGGCAGATTGGTATAGAGAAGGTTCGCTCAGAATGAAGATGAGTTCGAGAAGTAGACATCTATATCTTGAAAATTGGCTGTAGACATTACTACGACGAAGATATAATAGCGCGAGTAAAGCACTTTATCGTACACCAAGCTAAAGCAAGTGGATCGCTGAATCTGAAGCTGCTATACAAACTACTGAAGGCATTGCTATGTCTTTTCAAAGCCAGAAATACTCGAAGTAACGTAAGTTTTTGAACTATAGAGTATTACTAAGCAGTATGTATACGTTAAAGTTTTTCTGTTTCTGCTCATACAATAGTGACAATTGCTCGTGATTGTTGTAGCCATTGGCGATTTTAATTTTTTTTGATAGGTTTAGTAAATGTTACAATGTGATTATAGGAAACTATATATGATCAGTAGTGGACTGATGTATATAATACATACAGATTTTATGAGATATTGTATGAATGGTATATTTATATTGTGCAAATATTACTGGTATTGTTTTGTGTGCCACATTAGGAAGCAATCTTTAGCATCACCAGTGTGAAAAAGCCAAACATCACACTGTCTATAATACCAGGAAGTGACAGGAACCATCAACATGATTGTGGTGAACTGCATTGTGGTAAGAGTATTGACCTCTTTTCAACTTGTTGTTGTCATCTCTTATTTACATAGGAAATGATGAAAGATAATTGATGAATAGGTCTTCAATTGTCACCACATGTTAGTCGGCTACAATAGTTACCTATCAACTCTTTTGCTAGCTAAACATAGAACTCTTTTATGTTTTAAATGTTGGTGGTTGTGATAGTGATGTGTAAAATGTATGTATTCATGATGGTAACATTGAACAGAAAGAAGACTATATATTTATATAACTTGTGTTACTTGATTTTACAACTGCATGTAATAGCCATGGAGCTGATCCCCACAGTCCTCTTCACCTATGTACTTGTTATATATAATATTTTGTGGACAAGGTTTATAGGTGCCCTCTCACTCTGACATGCTGTTCCAAGTTGGTTTGAATAATATATAATGTGAAGCAATATTGCTATTGAGCCATATTCAATGTGGGAGTGCAGATAATGATGAAATTAAGGTATATTTCAAATAGAAGGTCGAATAATGTTTCAAAGAATCACTTCAACCATTATAAGTTGTACCACTGCTGGCAGGAATACATTGGCCTATACTAGAAGTGTAAAGGGAATTGGGTCAGAATTTTCCTGTATGATGTCAGTAGAAGTTTAAGATGATGGAGGAAAGTTGTTAACCATTAGCATTTTCAGTGTTCCACTGGAATGTGATGTAGTTAACTGATGGTTGAACATTGAGAATAACCTTGTAGGTGCTGAAATAGCGCGAGTAAAGCAATTTTTCATACACCAAGCTAAAGCAAGTGGGTCCCTGAATCTGAAGCTATACAAACTACTGAAGACATTGATATGTTTTTTAAAGCCAGTAACACTCGAAGTAGCGAAAGTTTTTGAACTATAGAGTATTACTAAGCAGTATGATACGTTAAAGTTTTTTATGTTTCTGCTCATACAATAGTGACAATTGCTCGTGATTGTTGTAGCCATTGGCAATTTTTATTTTTTATGATAGGTTTAGTAAATGTTACAATGTGATTATAGGAAACTATATATGATCAGTAGTGGCCTGGATTGATGTATATAATACATACAGATTTTATGAGATATGAGATATTGTACGAATAGATACTTATAGACAAAAGTATATTTATATTGTGCAAACATTACTGGTATTGTTTTGTGTGCCACATTAGGAAGCAATCTTTAGCATCATCAGTGTGAAAAAGCCAAACATCACACTCTCTATAATACAAGGAAGTGACAGGAACCATCAACATGAGTGTGGTGAACTGCATTGTGGTAAGAGTATTGACCTATTTTCCACTTGTTGTTGTCATCACTTATCCTCATAGGAAAATGAGGTAGTTGATGAATAGGTCTTCAATTGTCACCACATCTTAGTCAACTACAATAGTTACCTATCAACTCTTTTGCTAGCTGAACATAGAACTCTATTATGTTTTAAATGTTGGTGGTTGTGATAGTGTTTGTGTAAAATGTATGTATTCATGATGGTAACATTGAACAGAAAGAAGACTATATATTTACACAACTTGTGTTACTTGATTTTGCAACTGTAATAGCCATGGAGCTGATCCCCACAGTCCTCTTCATCTATGTACTTGTTATATATAATATTTTGTGGACAAGGTTTATAGGTGCCCTCTCTGCCCTCTCACTTACTCTGGCATGCCATTCCAAGTTGGTTTGAATAATATATAATGTGCAACCAATATTGCTATTGAGCCATATGATGTCAGTAGAAGTTTAAGATGATGGAGGAAAGTTGTTAAAACCATTAGCATTTTTAGTGTTCCACTGGAATGTGATGTAGTTAACTGATGGTTGAACATTGAGAATAACCTTGTAGGTGCTGAAATAGCGCGAGTAAAGCAATTTTTCATACACCAAGCTAAAGCAAGTGGGTCCCTGAATCTGAAGCTATACAAACTACTGAAGACATTGATATGTTTTTTAAAGCCAGTAACACTCGAAGTAGCGAAAGTTTTTGAACTATAGAGTATTACTAAGCAGTATGTATACGTTAAAGTTTTTTATGTTTCTGCTCATACAATAGTGACAATTGCTCGTGATTGTTGTAGCCATTGGCAATTTTTATTTTTTATGATAGGTTTAGTAAATGTTACAATGTGATTATAGGAAACTATATATGATCAGTAGTGGCCTGGATTGATGTATATAATACATACAGATTTTATGAGATATGAGATATTGTACGAATAGATACTTATAGACAAAAGTATATTTATATTGTGCAAATATTACTGGTATTGTTTTGTGTGCCACATTAGGAAGCAATCTTTAGCATCAACAGTGTGAAAAAGCCAAACATCACACTCTATAATACAAGGAAGTGACAGGAACCATCAACATGAGTGTGGTGAACTGCATTGTGGTATATAAGAGTATTGACCTATTTTCAAATTGTTGTTGTCATCACTTATCCTCATAGGAAAATGAGGTAGTTGATGAATAGGTCTTCAATTGTCACCACATCTTAGTCAACTACAATAGTTACCTATCAACTCTTTTGCTAGCTGAACATAGAACTCTATTATGTTTTAAATGTTGGTGGTTGTGATAGTGTTTGTGTAAAATGTATGTATTCATGATGGTAACATTGAACAGAAAGAAGACTATATATTTACACAACTTGTGTTACTTGATTTTGCAATTGTAATAGCCATGGAGCTGATCCCCACAGTCCTCTTCACCTATGTACTTGTTATATATAATATTTTGTGGACAAGGTTTATAGGTGCCCTCTCTGCCCTCTCACTTACTCTGACATGCCATTCCAAGTTGGTTTGAATAATATATAATATGCAACCAATATTGCTATTGAGCCATATGACGTCAGTAGAAGTTTAAGATGATGGAGGAAAGTTGTTAACCATTAGCATTTTCAGTGTTCCACTGGAATGTGATGTAGTTAACTGATGGTTGAACATTGAGAATAACCTTGTAGGTGCCGAAATATATAGATGAAAGGGGCAACATGTCCTTTAGTTAATAAGTGTACAAAGAAGTCCTATTAAGTGGGCCCAATTTGAATGCTCTATCAGAAAAAAATTTGCCTGAAGGTTGCTTAACAATTGCACTCAGTAAGAAGTATTAGAGTAGATAACTAATTCTCTATTTGTGGATTATTGGTGATTCAGTTGAAGCTGTTAGCCAGATAAACAGGCTTTACAAATAACACAACAAAGAGCCAGTTGTACTTACCACCAGATAAATAATTGTTTACAGGCATATATCTGATAACATTGATGCCTGGCATTGTTATAATATCTTTGATGAACTATGTTTTTATAATATTGTATCCACAACTCCTTATTCCCTCTTACAATAGTACCAGTTTGTGTCGAGAGCTGTCAAAACTACACTAATGTTGCACCAAGTATATAATATAGACCAGTTGGTTGATTGTACTCATTAGATCTAAACTTTGAGATTGTTCACATTGTATTTGGTAAATATAACAAGATACATTGTAGTGAAGGTGGGCTGAGATTGTCATTTATTCAATACTTTGGTACTTCCAATTGTACCTTGGTTGTCAAATATTGTTACTTGAGTAGCTGTAGAATCAATTATAAAAAAATATGTCACATTTGTTGGGTATTTATCAGAGTTTTCTTGGATTGATGCAAGTGATAGCATATGCTTTGGTATTGGAAAACGAGTTCCAGCATGAATTGACGTTTGTTTCATTGACTTGACCACAATTCAAATAACAAGTTTTATTAATCAATTGAATCACTGGCATGTTGACATTTCTGTAATTGGTAAAAGTAAGTTGAGCAGGATTGGGAAAGTAAGACACTTTCAATAGATTCTATAGTTCTATAATTGTTTACGGCTGCTAAATTTAGTAACTCGTTTAAAGTTGGCAGTGGCTATAGGTTCAGTAACAGGACACGTTATTTTGTAGCTATTGGTCCGGCAAACCAAACTACGCCTCATAAACGTAAAACCACACCCACATCAATCATTGCTACTTATGAAGGAATGTCGTTTGTTGGTGGTGAAACTTTTGCGTCTTACGCCGAGCTAGAAACAAAAAAGACGTAATAAGAGAACAAATGCTGTACAGCTAGTACACAGAGAATCAAGAACTCTTGAAGCTGCTAGAAAATGAGTGCCAAAGAGAGTAGAAGGGGCAAACAAGGACCTACGCTATCATAGCATCAATCTCTCGTGCTCATTCAGTTGTAAAGACTACAAAACAAAGGGAATGGTTTGAGATCTAACCGAATTTGAGTGCAGGGCAAGTTCAAGACATTGTGTAAGTCTTGTTATCTTCCTCTATTTAGTACCATAAAGCAGCAATGTCTAGCTGGAAATAAGTTTATTTAACTGATAATAAGGCCATTCCAATTAAATTCATTGTTTGCCATTACCCACCCACGTGACATGGCCTCCCGCTTCATTATTAGGTTTTGTTCATTATTTTTGTTTAAATTTGTTATAATGGCTGATTTTGCCAATGTTTCGGTTTTTCTGCCGTCTTTTAAGAGAATGCTGATACCCTGGACGATTACTCAAATCCCATCCCAGAAGTTGAGTACACGTTTCTAGATTTCTTCACCTCCGCAATACGGTCGAAAATACCTGGGTCTTCACCTCATATTTACGAACTATTGTCATCGAATGTTGGACCTCAGAAGGACTCTTTGGACCCTGTTGATTCAGCATTGCTCGTTCAGCCTGTCATATCATCTTTTGGAAGGTTTTTAAAGTATTTTGTATGTGTGAATGACGAAACTGAAAGTACGACAACGTCTGTCTCACATGAGTCAACAGTCAATTCTTTTGATGTTTCAATGGACTCCGCCCGACAAATGTATCTTCAGGAGCATCAACCACCTGACTCCAGTTTACAGCCAATCACAGAAAGGAATCGAAGGACAAATTATACAATGACATCATAAGTTTCATTACATCAAAAGGGCTGAAGTTCAATGCTGATGAGGTAGATACATCTGGTACTAAGCTTGTTCGGTTGCTGTGCTAGATATTTTGGTACATTGATGGCAATCGTCATGTTTTCCTGTTACGCTCGTTACCAGTATCAAAAGAATTCGTTTGTTTACCAAAAAGAAATAATTTTAATGTACTGAAGTACATAATACATTTCTTTTTCTCCTCCTATCTCTCTTATACTTTTTACTTCTGTAAATGTTCCTTTTGTTGTGGTCAATATCATTCTCTGACTCTTTCTTATACAATGTACCTTTTCTTATGTTCCCTCTGTTGTACAATAAATGCATTCTTTGGCTCTCTTATACATATACTCATTTTCATGTGTTCCTTCTGTTGTATAGTTATTCTCTGTTGTACAATTACATTCACTGGCTGGATGAACTCCAAATATTAACATTCTTTGAATCTCTTATTCTCATTTCCTTCTGTTGTATGTTTATTTGTGTGCTCCTTCTTTTGTACAGTAAAATTTTGTCCTGTCATTCTCTCTTCTGTTGTTCAGTGGTGTTTGTTCTGTTTGGTTAAATGATTTGGGCATTAAAATTGATTCATTGATGAACTTGGGATGGATTTCTGACAGTAAGCCACCATTAGAGGTCAAGTCTCAATTGTGACTAAAAATCAATGCTGTGGTATGTAATAACGTTGCCAGAATGCGAAAAAACAAACAATAATGAACACCACATTATTAACTAATTGAATCTGCCAGCCCGCATGGGCCCACCGTGTATTGGGAAACAATGAATTTAATAGGTCAAGATGGATCAGACAGATTTGATACTAATGAATGCTTAAATGGTAAGAGGTGGTTTTACTTGAACAAGACAATGGTGATACATACAGGTTTGGCTACAATCATGATTCCACCATGACTGAAGAGGCGTGGAAGGTCAAAAGTTAACTGTTGTAGGTCTACCAAGGAAATGTCAGAATCATGGCAAGCCTATACCTTTTATGAAGAAAATGCCCACTGAAAAAGAAAAATAAGTACTTGATTACACAGCATACTTATTAGTAAATATCTTAGTTATTTTGAAGTGGTTTGTTGATGTCAATGTTGTTGATTCTGAAATTAAAGGTTCTCTTATTAATGAAGACAATGCTGAAGTCCGTCCAGAGACAATTTCCTGCTCCTGTTTAGATGAAAATATATGTACTGTCGAACTTGCTATATCATTACTGATAAGTTGTGAAACTTCATTGCAGTATCTATGATTACAGTTCATTTATCATTAGAAATGTTTATTGAGTGGGTGTGGTGTTACTTTTTGAGGCGTGCTTTCGATTGCCAGACCAATTGTTGGAAAATAACGAGTCTGATTATCGGACCTATAGGCTCTGCTTTTAAAGTTTGGTGTACTTCATGCAAAGGTAAAGTTAAGTTGTTACTAGAGAAATATAAAGAAGTTGACAATATTGTTTCTCATGGAATCAGTTGATACTGTACTGAATTCCAGCGACCGTTGTTATCCTCAACAAGTTCATAATCATCATGAATACTGTTTTCTCATAGAATGAATTGATGCCTATGATACCGTAGAGAACTCCATGCTCAAAAGTTTATCATCATCCACAACAATTCTTATTAATGTTGCAATGTATTCTAGTTATGTATTGGTTAAAGTGGAAGGTATGTCACATATATGTTGTGTGTGGTTTTGTTTTACACATGCTCAATAATTTAGAATGATTTTGATTTTATGTCTTGTGTAATCCATATATAAAGTTATATGAGGTGACAAAACTACAAATAACTACATAATTACATGAATTAATAACAACATTACATACAAAATACAGTCATGCATAATAATGACAACATGTTTAATAATGAAGACACTTACTTTGTCAATGGCATCCAGTGATGCACCAGACTTTATTAGCACATCAGCTACATCATTGTGGCCCCTGGCAGCAGCCAAATGAAGGGGAGTATTATTGTCCTACATAAAGTAGATATCAGTATTTATGATCAATTCACTTTATAATATATACCTACAACTAATGATACATTATAAAGGTAGGTAAAATAATTCAATGTTTATAAACTAATGTGTATAGAGAGGTTGATAATTTATGTAATGTCAGCAGTAGTATTCATGATAACTAGCTATGATATGTTTGGAAATTAAAATGTTTGTCATATTATGTCACATATCTTTTACCTATAGATTTACAATACAGTCTCATAATACAATATATGACAGTAAGTGGTTTGCTAAGTACATGCTCCATAAAATTTATATTATTAACAAGTTATAACTAGTATAATACAATAGCTGTATAATAGCTAAATATGATAGGAATTAAGTATACACAATATCAGGTGTTAAATGAAAAGGAAGACTAATTATTATCAATATATATCAGGTAACCTACACTATTTAATAATATCATTATTGACAATTTTGTTACAATCATTCTATTGTTAGTTCTCTTTTACTCCACATAACACTATGTAAGCAAAAATGCATGTTTAAATTTTATGCAACAAACCTGACAATTAAATGTTAAAGTATACTCAAGTATGTAATATCATACTTGTCTGAACAAGGTAAGGCACTTCAAATAGACTATGAGGCTATAGGACAAGTGATCTACATGACTTGCATAACATATATTATAAAAAATTATAAAAATTTGTAGATTGTTGAATTTTGTTTGTTATTGGATTTATTCTTGTTGATAATAATAGTAATAAATTTATTAAAACAATGTTATGTTAGTGGAAGCTTGATTTATAGAAAAATGTCCACATTGTGTACAAGAAATAATTTTTTACAACAGGTACTTGCTTATACATGATGATAGAAACCATATCTATTTTCATTATGGAATTTCCAATTTATCAAAATTTTGCATAATTGTTGTTATTTGTAGTTACTGACACGGAAAAAGTGAAAAAACATTGTAAGAAATTAAGTGAACACAACATTTAATCCAAGACAAGGTATATTTTGGTAAAATAAATGATTATATTTCTAAAATACTCAGAACTTACTATATACAAAACGATTAAAAAAGGAAAATGATATATCAAAGAAAAAGGATGCATGCATAAGTCTCATGTTTTCTTCACTCTTTTGTAGGCAGCTTTTAATTCGTCGACTATGTGTTGCTCAAGACGAAATTCTTCAATTACTTCCATAGTGAAATTGAGTAAAACTTGACTTCCTTTAACATGGCTAACCCAAGGTATATATTGTCCATTTTTCCTTTCTCTGGATGCCCTCCATTTACGTCTGTAAGTACCATCATACCACCTAATTTCAATGTCACATTTTCTTTCTCCAGTTGTTAATACTCTTCCTATAATAGGCTCATCTGTCCACTCATCGTGAGTTACCGCTATAAATGTACCCTCTTTGAATGAGTCACCCAACAAAATAGTTTGTTTCTGTATGTTTTGTAGATGTTCTGGCTGCTCATTAATAGGTTGTTCACAAACAGTAGTTTGTTGATGAAGTTCTTGAGTTTGTTTCTCTTTGTTACACAGAGTTCTTCTTCGACCAGTATAAACCTATAGTGTTAAATAAAAATTTACTTTTGATTCAGTAGTCAACAGTTATCTCTTGAAATTTCAAACAATTGTATTTGAAATTTAAAAACTTTACAAGTCAAGCATTTTGAAATTTCAAGAAAGATCAGCTCTATACTCTTGAATGTATCTTTTGAAATTTCAAAATTACAATTCATTTATGTCTTGAAATTTCAAACAACTGCATTTGAAATTTCAAAACTTTACAAGTCAAGCATTTTGAAATTTCAAGAAAGATCAGCTTTATACTCTTGAATGTATCTTTTGAAATTTTAAAATTACAATTCATTTATGTCTTGAAATTTCAAACAACTGCATTTGAAATTTCAAAACTTTACAAGTCAAGCATTTTGAAATTTCAAGAAAGATCAGCTCTATACTCTTGAATGTATCTTTTGAAATTTCAAAATTACAATTCATTTATGTCTTGAAATTTCAAACAACTGCATTTGAAATTTCAAAACTTTACAAGTCAAGCATTTTGAAATTTCAAGAAAGATCAGCTCTATACTCTTGAATGTATCTTTTGAAATTTCAAAATTACAATTCATTTATGTCTTGAAATTTCAAACAACTGCATTTGAAATTTCAAAACTTTACAAGTCAAGTGTTTTGAAATTTCAAGAAAGATCAGCTCTATACTCTTGAATACATCCTTTGAAAGTTCAAAATTAAAATTCAATTATCTCTTGAAATTTCAAACAATTGCATTTGAAATTTCGAAACTTTACAAGTCAAGTGTTTTGAAATTTCAAGAAAGGTATACTTATATATGCATCAATAAATCAATAAAGTAAGTATGCTTGTTATGTGATTTTACCTGTGGTATCTCCTTAGTCATTAGTTCACTACGAGCTTGTAAGTTATCAGGAAGGGCATTGTCAGTTGATGGTATTAGGTTTATATCCTTTATCAACTCTATAATGTCTGGTAAAGGCCAAGAAGACTCTGTCTCACCTACAAAACAAATTTTAAAGGTGTAAGTTAGCATTACATGTATAGCATAGATGTGTGTTCCTTGGGTTAGTGCAACAAAACAAAACTATTAACCTTCACACTGAAATGTAGCTTCTAACTCAACCAAGAAATATTTCCACCAGATTTGGTGATTTGGTGAAAGACATAAGTATTTAGGAATACTGTTGGTGAGAGCAGTCATATCTAATTTATCTGGCTTTGCCTTGACATGAAGTGGCAATAAACCATACGGCAATTCCTGTAAAATACCTAATTTGTAACAAGTTTGTTTATTAATTATGACTAACCTTTAGAAGAATCAATCCACTACTGTTCTGTGGCTCCCAAGCATCACTGCTCCACCTCTTATAATGCATTTCAGCTATGCCATCAAAATTTCTGGTAAATCTATAAATGGATTATCAAAAGTGGTAGTTCTTGTGTAATAAATATACCTGAATACATGAGGATTAGAGTGATTATGAAGCTCCTCAGTAGCGGGTAAGAGCCAACCTTTTACATCATATATTTGTTTTAAGACATAGACATCTTGTATTGAAGTATTAGCTATCTTACAGCCTGAGACAAGATCTACAAACACAAATAAATTATGTATTGCAAGAGGTTCTTGACAACAAACCTGGAACTGTAAGGGCATTATTTTTCTTAAGCCACTTGCCTATATTGCCAAAGAGTGCATCAATATCTTCATGAGTATGCCCAACCATTAGAAAACCTAATTCAATCTGAAATCAAAATTCCTGAAATTATTACTTTTAACAAATGATAATTGTTACCTCAGTAAAAATATTTAGCTGCACCAGTAATGATAAAAATGCCAAAACACATCTATTCTTGTTCTCTCTAGGTGTATTGTCTAATTGTAAAAATAGTTTTTTTGGTAGTGGCTTTTGAGATTCTTTCAATTTTTCAAAGACAAGTGAAATTACCTATCATGTGTAATAGCTTACATTATTGTCTTATGACATTGTACCTTCATGAGCAGGTTTGTTGTAAGGTTGGGATCATGAGGCCATTGACAAAAGTCTAAAAAAGCCCAGGAACCATGACCATGCACAATAACACCAGTTAAATGAGTACGAAGGTGCCAGAGGTTAACATCTGATTTTTGCACACGTTTTGTGTGTGGTAGATTTGTTGCATTTTGGTCCATACCATCTATAATTACAGACATAATGTTCGAGTCTGTTTCTGCACGCTCTCTGATAGTATGATACCTTTTTCTTTGCTGCCTAAACACCAATTATAAAGTAGGTTTTCATTTCACTTAGCTTACAAACTTACATTTGCAAATTTGTGTGTTCTTCCATTAGTGTGTTCAATTCCTTTATTTTATCAGAATTCATAGTCTTCTCTTTTTCAGCCTTTATCATTGTACATATGTCGCACTTAGTGAATCTGTTTTCCTAAATAACAAGTGCTTTCGATATAATTATAAGCAAGGTATATAATTACCTTTGGGATTGTAACTTGAGGAAAATGATCATCCCATAGCTTAAAGAAATGGCTTTTGCTCACTATATTTCTATGTTGGCTTCTTGTTTTGAAGTCTACAATCATTCGTTGATAAATACCAACCTTTGACAAATTGCTTGGTAGATGTACAACCATTCGATGTGGCAAACGATCAGCAACCAAGTCAAAATAATTGGTCATCCAGGCTACTGCTTCATTTGTCTTCTGTGATGGTTTGCGATGTGCTTCTTTCACAATTGTAAGAGAACCATTTATAAATTTTTTACGGATTGTATAAAAGTTGGATGAGCTAATTCCTAGTGTTGATATCCATATTGGCTGACAAACTTGCTTTCCACACACAAAAAATGATACTTCCATTTGACTGCTGTTAAGAATAAATGAATGAGTATTGAAATACTCCAGCAGCCATCGTTGTTTTCCTTCTTTATTTAGCTGTTGAAAGTAGTTGTGGTAGCTGAGTATATCGATGACACTGACATGGTGAATGTATTGGCAACAGTGAGAGGCACAACCATCCATCTTTTGTACTTCAAAAGAATTCCATGGTCTCAGTGACGAACAATCTAAATTGTATCAAAACAATAAAACTGGAAACTAAATAACTAACATTATTTTATTGCCATATGTAGTATCTACTGAGCTATATACAACAGTTAATCTATTGTTAATTAACAACTCACCTAGTAACAAGCTGTCAACATCATCACTACTAAAGCAGTCACTTTTTGAGGGTTTCTTTGCCATGGGTTCTTCTATATATATAATTTATTATTATTATTGCATTTACAATTATACATAATACCTTCCATTGAAAAGGTTACACGTCGCTTAAGATGACTAACATTGATACTTCTAGATCTTGCCAAAGAAATGTATTCTGACATGTTAGCTACATCAATAGCTTTCATTGGAGTAGAATGAGTTGGTTGCAGAGACAGGTCAACAGCTTGAGGTGGGTAAAACATTTCAGGACTGAAAACAGAAATGTATTTTGGCATATTAACTACATCATTAGCTTTCAGTGGAGTAGAATGAGTTGGTTGCAGAGAGAGATCAACAGGTTGAGGTGGGGAAAACAGTTCAGGACTGAACACAGAGCTACTAGTACATTTGTCAAATGGAACTACCACTACTGAATTATCAGCATCTTCTTCATTTTGATTGAAGTCAACAAGCAGAATAGAAGAATCATCAGCAGAACTGCCATAAAGAAGATGGCCATCCTCAGCACAATCGAATTGTACTACCAATAAAGACGACTCATCAAACATAGTTGAAAATACTTTTGACGCCTATGTATTAACTGCGCATGTGCGTACATGCACACCCACTCGAACACGTTGTTCATAGATGTTGAAATAGAGCATGCGCAGTATTTTAAAGTGTCAATTCTGTCGATGTGATTATATTTGAAGTTTGAAGACGCAGTACTATGTCAACTGATTTGAATAGTTTTAATTGTAGGATGTTATCCAAACTGTGGTGGTTCGAGCCAGGAAGAGACAAGCGGCTTTATTTGTGGAAGGTAGATGGACGGATGTGTGGTGTAGGTAAAGACAAGGGCAAGGTTATCGGTCCCATTATTGACGCTCGAATTCATCATCAAAATTCAAGGAAATATATTGTGGTACGTGTTCTTATAGATTACATTTGCTATCACGATTATCTATTGTCTTTTAGTTTCAAAGCACACAATCGTCTCCACAGCCCCAGGCTCTTAAATTTGAATATTTTGACACCTTGCAAAATGAAATAACTAAGACATTTGATGGTATTGACTCAGAAGAAGCATTTATTACTGTATGGAAAAAAAATATCAAGCTTCTTTTATCTGATGATGGTACTTACTCTCAGAAATTGAATAATACTACTGCTCAGACATGTAAGAATAAGTTAAATGCACATTTCGGTCTATCCCACAATAAAAATCAAGAATAATTGTATTATTGTAATTATGTTAACATATTCATCTGTTGTAGACTCGTCCAGAAGATCTATATCTGAAACATCTGAGAATGATACTTTGTTAAACACTCCAGCTCAAAGTAATAATACACAACAAAGAAGTGATACAGTTAACATGACTTTCTTTGTAGGTTTGTCTAGGTCACCCATCCCTCCATCTATACCAATACCATCTCAAGGTACAAGCAAGCGACCAGTAACAACACAAATAGCAAAAATCTCTAAGAAAAGAAGAGAAAGTGAATCTGTAGTATCCGATAAGGATATTGCCAAAACATTGTGTGGCTACTACATTGGTAATCTATGTAAAACGTACATGTAAATAATTATTGACTCAGTACTTATAGAAATCTAATTTGTCCATTTAACGTGAAGTTTCTTGTTTTAATGGCTCTATTATAATATTTATTTCAGGACAGTTCAAATTACCAGTCACTGCCTTGGTTGAGCCTAGACTTAGTCGTCAAATCCGTCCCCCTGATCCACACTTCATTCAATGTCTTAGGGAAGAAATGATTTCCAATCCAACTTCTGATGTTGCACCAATTGTGGCCATACTATTACTATCTGAAGGACAAGAGTTTAACCCCTCACACGCGGAGGCATATCAATACGAGACTATTGGTGGCAACCATTCAAGAATTGCACTGCAGGGGATATTAGAAGATGATTCTGTTGTACACAAGGATCTCTACAGTCACAGATTAGTCAGTGTTTACCATGGGCTAACTGATGAGCTGGCTCAACATCTGGCTCATAGACATAATCGGGCAACTGAGTTTACAAATAGAATGACAACTAAAGACAAGGTAATACAATATAAATTATTAAATTTTTATTTATAAATTACTATAATTATTTAACAAGTGACTATAATTCCATATCAATCAAGTAACTATTTGATGCACTAGGTACACATTTGTAGAATGCGTCTCTATTCATTGAGTGGTGTAGATTTATCAGAAGACACTCCAGAAAAAACAAGGGAATGGAGAGACTCGTGTTCATCAACTTTGATGATGACAGTAAGTAGTTTGTTATTGACATAATGACTTTTTGTAACTCTTTAGAAAAAACAACTTGATGAAGGGATGATCTTTTTCTTGGCAAGTCTCCCTGTTGCTACTTATAACACTTTGCAAGATATTTTTAAGATGTATGAAGACGAATATTTAACTAAGTCTAAAAATAAAAAAGGACAAGCAGTGAAACCAGATTGCAAAGGTAGCAATTTTAGAGGCCTCCGTAATCTTGAAGAGGACATGGTTGATGAGTTGCTCAAGCAAGTGCATAACCAGTCGCTGCCAATACAAAAGCTGAACACAAGGTGCCATGAAATTAAAAGGATTCGTGAATTAAAGAAAAAATTTGTTGATTTGGTTGGGTTATCAACCTGGGAGGAAGCGCAAGCACAATTTCCTGAGTTTGCAACTGAAGACAAAATTAAAGAAAAATTCATTTCTTTATCAAAAGACATACAACCTTTAGTCGAATACTGCCAAAAGGCAATGAGGTATGTAGGTATAAGTATAAATGATGAGATAACCTATCATACATGTAGGTTTAAAGAAGCCTCACAAGTACCTGAAAGTATTGATACTGATGGTGTATATCTAAAAGGTCCAAGTGGAACATTTGCCTGTTTTGTTAATGCACTTACAGAATCATTATCTTACTCTGTATTTAAAAAGATGATGCCCAACTTTCCAGGATTTCCATTGTCTGTAATAGAGATCAGTGAGGAAGACAGTATTAACCAGGTATTATGTATAGACAAACTCCTGTGTTGCAATGCACTATTTGTATTACATCATATCTTATATGTATATTTTCTTGTGTAGATCAGTAGTTTTACTCGATTATTAAAAGCAGTGAATACCGGAGCTGGACAAAACTCATATGTCATTGTTTTTCACATACCTAACAAGCCATCGCTATTATATGAAGCGACAAAGTTTTTAACTGAGGCTGAATTGGGCATTGAATTGGGATATTCTCAATATAGAAAGAAAACCTCAAATTGTATGTACATATTCAATAAATACTGTAGCACTATCTCAGAATTTGTAGGTTTACTCTTGAAACCAACTTTAACACCTTTTATCATAGCAGTTCATAATGGAAAAGGATTACAGTCTTATTCACCAATTGATAACTTCTTTGTGAATGGTGATCACTTAAATCAACTTACAGCAAATGTGACTGAAAAAGGCGAATACATTCTTTGTGTTGGTACTGGCTTCTTAACAGGTTAAGATAATTTAGTAAATACTTAGCTTGTCTTACTGCTTTATCTCTTATTAACTAGATTATATCAGATACCTATTAAAAGAGGAACGTTTTGTTGCAGCTATAGTCAATGAGGATGTCACAGGAAAGATCCAACGTTTACAGAAAATGCTTGAAAAGACTGAAACTGAACAATAGAGTAGATATTATAATGATTTGTAAGTTTTAACATAATAACAGCAATTAATTATGTGGTAACTTTTGAAGAATGTCTTTTTGTAATAGATATAGTGTTATGTTGTACATTATATTTTGAAATTTCAAAAAGTGGGCATGTGCTTATACAATAGATATTATAACATTGTGTGAAATATCTTGAAATTTCAAAGAAAAAATAAGTGTGTGTACTTACGCAATAGATAATATTATAGTACTATATTGTACATTATATATCTTGAAATTTCAAAGAAAAAATAAGTGTGTGTACATACACAATAGATAATATCATAGCACTATATTGTACATTATATATCTTGAAATTTCAAAGAAAAAATAAGTGTGTGTACTTACGCAATAGATAATATTATAGCACTATATTGTACATTATATATCTTGAAATTTCAAAGAAAAAATAAGTGTGTGTACTTACGCAATAGATAATATTATAGTACTATATTGTACATTATATATCTTGAAATTTCAAAGAAGAAATGTGCATGTGCTTATACTATAGATAATATTATAAGTGCTATTCTGTATCTCTTGAAATTTCAAAGAAAACTTTGTATGTACTTTACTGTCCTTTATCTTTATCATCTCTAGGATTTATACTGAACTTCACAAACACCACCAGTTACTCCAATCATCATAATTTACACAATTAATACATTATAATTATATCATTATATAATATAATAATATTAGCCTATTATAATGATAAACATTTTACAATTTATCAAAGAAAATTGACTATTGACAAAAAATTGCTAATTCCACTTAAATGATACAGAAAATAAAATGGAATTGGAAATTCCTCAATGAAAATGGAAATGGTTTAGATCATATTGTGGATAAATTCATATTTTCATGTTTTGTATTAGAACAGTAGATAAATGAAAATGTCACAACTTTTATAGCTTTAATACTTATTAATTAAAAGGATATACTCTACAATGTGCTCTACAAACCATAACTGTATTCTTGAGGTAATCAAGGAGTAAGCTGGGACTAAGGTGGTAAGACTTTTTGTGAAGAAAACATGAAGAAATAATATATACTCTCATGATAGCAATATAAAGTACATATCTTATTATCAGAGATCACATTCTATATAACGCCCTATTTTGTTGGCTGGTTGTTATTGGCAACATTTAATTTCTCAGTCAGTTTTAAGTAGGTTTATTTATTATTCACAGCATATATTTGGTGATATATAGTATCAACAATTATTGAGGAAATTATATCATATAAAGACTTTATTGATTAGGGAAGTAAGAAGTCCACAATGTCAAATAAATAATAGCAATTACCAAATGGTACCCAAAGTGATACACTCTTCCTATATGATTAGTAAGAGTTTTAATAGCAAAAGAAAGATCGAATTGTATATGTTCTGCATTTGGAATAGAGGGGAGGGGTCCGTAGATGTAATTAAAATAAAAAGAATTGTTGAGAAGCCAAACAAACATGTCAAGACATTGTAAGGTAGTTGTTAAAAAGAGAAACATAATGGCCCTACTTTTTAACATAATTTATTAATAATTTCTATAAAATGAATACATTCTTCTTGATAATTTAATGCATAATTAACAATGTTCTGCATTAAGAATTTGTGTTTGAGACATGTTTTATATTCGTAGCCATAACATAGTCAATTGTGTAATATGTGATGTCTCTGTACAAGCTAAGGCACTTCAAACACACTATGAGACTATATGACATGACATGATCCAGTCTTGTGATCTATACTGTAAGCTAATGTAAATATGAACAATTAAACCACAATTTAGTTGTTTTGTCATATACTCTTTGACAAGAAAGAAAGATTTTCACAACACTTAGAGCCTTTGTGATCACTTAATAAGGATCTGTACTCAAAGCATAATCCATCCAATTAAAGTTTATTAATTGTAAGTTTGTTAGTATAACAGATTAATCTAAACAATCAACAGTCAGTACTTAGTTGTTTTACAATATTACTGAATTGTCATTGACATAGATATGACTAATTAAGAGACAAAAGGCACGCAAAGAATTTTGATAATTTGTTATAAACATTCTTTATGTTTTGTGACTTTGTTTGTTTCTGTATGTGTTAATTCATTATATGATATACTGGTCTTAATATAAAATACAAAATAAGTTGTAATATATATGTGATAAATAACACTGTGAACAAATAGTACAATGGTTTGATTAAAAAAGACTATGTAGCAAATGTCTAAATATCTAGTCATACTATCAGTACAGAGGAAGAGGTATAGTCATTTAACTTATATAGGTTTGGGACAGTCCTAGACTTTCAGAATGCTTTTGAATATATATAAAGTAGGTTTTGCTTACCGTGGCATGCTGTCATTGTTTGATTTTCTCTTTTATTATATATACATGTATGGGAGTGTCACAGAATGTTTAATCCCCCCAAAAATCTAATACTCAAATTGTCTAATCCCAATATGTCTAATCCCAAAATATCTATAGAATGTACTAACTGAACAAAGAGTCTAACCTCAATAAGCTGCAATAAACAGAGATTTACAAATAGCACAAATTTAAATGACATCTGACTTTGCACTAGTTTATTGCAGTCTCTTGAGCTACAATTTTTAGGCACTATTCTTCATGTATGTTACTTCCACTTGGTGCAGAGCTTATGGAGAAAAAGCACAGAACATTGGTCTAATATAAAATTACATGGAAGCATATTTTATTAGATGCTTGATTCAAAAGACAGCAACTATAACATTTGTACTACTTAACTTTGTATGAATAGCTTGGAATGCTATAACACAAGACATACCAGATGATGCTTGAGTGAAAGCATTTGATGAATATTTTGAAAACACTTGAAAAAAGAGGTAATTCACACTAAGAATGTTGAATTATTTAATTATAAAGGTCTATAAATTCGAACATACAATATTTATGGTTGCCACAAAAACTTATCCTACATCTTCTAACTTTTAAAATTATTCCAGAGAAAGCAGGCAACTACAGAAATAACAATTAGTATATTGAAGCAGATGATTCAGAGGGCTGACAGAACGAAAGTTACGAACACAGAGGGAAAATGCAACTTTTACAATCAGAACTAACCAGTGGTGAGAGGACCTTAGACTCACAAATATATATGGTAATAGTCATTGTGTACTTTCTATTGAGAACTGAGATATGTGCCATTTCGAAAGTACTCGATGTGAACAATAGCGAACGTTTTTGTAACAGCTTCTGATGTCTAAAAGAGGCTTCCCCGTTTTACAATTAAACTGGGTGGGGCTCTGTATGGAACCTTCCTCAAATAAAGGGTTTAATCAAGTTAGCAATAAGGAAGCTACTAAGAAATCTTATCACGACCGCATAATCTAACCATAGTTATTTAACAGTTGGTGAAGGTATGTAACTATCGTAAATATGGACCTGAATAGGTTGAAGGTATTGTTATTAAGAAAAGTGGAAGTCTGAGATTTCTGGTTAAAATGGCTAAAGGTATAATAGCTAAATATGATAGGAATTAAGTATACACAATATCAGGTGTTAAATGAAAAGGAAGACTAATTATTATCAATATATATCAGGTAACCTACACTATCTAATAATATGAGTATTGACAACATTTCATTACATTTATTCTATTGTTAGTTGTCTTTTATTCCACATAACACTATGTAAGCAAAAATGCATGTTTAAATTTTATGCAACAAACCTGACAATTAAATGTTAAAATATACTCAAGTATGTAATATCATACTTGTCTGCACAAGCTAAGGCACTTCAAATAGACTATGAGGCTATAGGACAAGTGATCTACATGACTTGCATAACATATATTATAAAAATTATAAAAATTGTAGATTGTTGAATTTTGTTTGTTATTTGATTTATTCTTGTTGATAATAATAGTAATAAATTTATCAAAACAATGACGTAATGTTAGTGAAAGCTTTGTTTATAGAAATATGTCGACAATGTGTACAAGAAATAATTTTTTACAACACATGCTTGCTTGTACTTGATGATAGATCATATTGTGGATAAATTTATATTTTCATGTTTTGTAATTAAAACAGTAGATAAATGAAAATTTCACAACTTTTATAGCTTTAATACTTATTAATCAAAAGGATGTACTCTACAAACCATAACTGTATTCTTGAGGTAATCAAGGAGTAAGCTGGGACTAATGTGGTAAGATGTTTGTGTAGAAAACATGAAGAAATAATATATACTCTCATGATAGCAATATAAAGTACATATCTTATTATCAGAGATCACATTCTATATAATGCCCTATTTTGTTGGCTGGTTGTTATTGGCAACATTTAATTTCTCAGTCACTTTTAAGTAGGTTTATTTATTATTCACAGTATGTATTTGGTGATATATAGTATCAATAATTATTAAGGAAATTATATCATATAAAGACTTTATTGATTAGGGAAGTAAGAAGACTCTATTATCAACATGTACCAGCCATCAAACAATGATATTGGCTAGACGTATGACTTAGAGACTCTCATAGTTAGCTTTTATTATCTGAAACAACAATGAAGATAGTACAGCATACATTACAAACCACTGGTACATCATACTTATAGACTGAGTGTAAAAACATCAAATAAATATAAAGAGAATAACGATAATTCTTACAAATCATATCAATTATCAAAAACCAATGAAAATATGACTGAAGAGCTTATATACTAAAGTATATACATCAACTGACACCATAGTAACAATGAACAGTAACAAGGTGACACTAATTAAATATAAACAATAAAAAAGACAACAAAGAAAACAGACTAAGAACCAATCGTCAAATATGGTATATGTACAGAATTATTGTACAAGTCACATGACATAATACATCATATAAAATATCTTATTTGCTCATAGAGATGTAATAATGTCACTAAATTTTAGAATACCATTCAAAAATATAAACATTATTACATGACATATTACATTTATACAGTTCACATGTATACATATACATGTACATGTACAATGTATACATATATACATTACAACAGTATTGTTACTATATATGAACACTAACCTCATTAGTGGAATTAGGATTGGCGTGTTTTTGCAAAAGGAACGATACCACTCCAGTGTGTCCATAAGCAGATGCTATAATCAGTGGTGTATCCTGGAACTATATAAGAGTATATGACAATGTTTCTTATTAATAAATGATACTTTCAAGAAAGAAAATATTGTCACAACCTATTTAATAAGTACAATTTATTTTAAAGAGTACATACAATATCACAATAGTATCAGTACTATTAGTATATCAATGAAATATTAGTTGTTGTTAATAAACTATATTGGTCATACTCAGGTAATGAATAATTAGTTAGTGTTATTACAAATGTATACTTCACATTACATATCTTATGATCAACTTACAAGATTAGTTACATTACTTGACAGAACATGTCACTGTAAAAACTGTCTGATAATAGTGGCTATAATTTTGGGACTACTAGCATTACATTCTGATTACTGAAATATCAATGAAAATTGTACTCTCTGTCACTATGTTTAAAAGTAAATAAAACTATTTTCATACTATATCTAGGACTCTATGCTGTGTCTACTGATCAGATCTCTACTTAGAAGATCAAAACAACCATGGTCATCTAGTTGTCTAATAGTTAATGACTCTTTAGTTGTTACTAAGACATATCAATATAATATTCAATTCATTGTTGTATTATATAAATTACTTATTTTGTTGTGATCTTTAGTATTGATTGTCTAGGCAAAAATAAAGTCCATTATATCCTTTATCAACTAATACCTCTCTAACTAAGAGACTTGTAACATTATTTAACACAAGAGATATGTACAAAAATTTATTAAGCAATTGTCTGTGGCTGTATGGAGGATAATAGAGAACCTTTTCAGGGGCAGTTCTAGGAATGGCATTATGGGGGAGCTGTAAGTTTAGGACCACGCCCTTTATTTTGCGCATGTGCAATTTAGTAACATTGGTAGTAGATTATAGCTCAACCAACATCATACTATAATAATGATACAGTGTGTAGTGATGTGATAATTATTGGATCTTAGACTTATTTATAAGAACACACTGTATATGAAAAATAGGCTTTACTGTTGAGATATATACTTAAATATTGAGAGCTAGTAACTTACCCAGTCTGGATTATGATAGTTTACATCAGCACCTCGTTCAATAGTAGATTTGACTACTTCAATGTTTCCATCACTAACTGCCCTGAACAGTTGTACATTCTATTATAAAGACAACATGTATCATGTAGTGTAGTATAGTGAGTATACAGATCAGCCCTTATAACTAAAAGACCATCTTTTAGAAAGATATTCTGTCTATACAATAACACTGATATGTGAGTTTAGTTAGTATCACAGTGATATATAGGGATAATGACATAGTAATAGAAAGATTATAGACTTACTAGCCAATACTGAGACATTTTGAAAAGTGTTGGTTCTTAGTTGGTCACTGTTCCTATGTCAGGTGTCTATAGATAATATAGGAAGTAGGTTACATAGATAGTAATAACTATATACTACATTGGAATGAGGAAACTCTACTAACTAAATCAACTGTAACCTAATTATAGTAAGATAGAATATACTGTCTGTCTACTAACTACTACTATATTTAATAGATATACACTCACACTATGTATGTACTGTACACTATATCATTGGATACTAATAATATTCAACGCTTTAGTAATAGAATAGAATATCAAAGTAATATACTAACCTGTTCTTGTCTTCAGTGTGTAACTGCGTTTGTTTGTGGGTTGTTCATGGCAACTTTTAACCACGCCTACTAATTAGTGTGTGGGCGACATCTGGTTTTGATGCTGGGTGGTTTTAACCATGCATCTGGAGAAGACAAATATTAATATGTTAAGGACTCATTTGACTGTATTACTAATTCAATCAGGTGAGTCTTTAGATATGTTACTGAGTCGTTATATTTGAATAGTTTCTCAATAACAGTGATATGAATGACAAAGTATGACTCAGTAGACAAACATTAAGTACAATTGTGTT